>CAXKVI010000002.1:76640170-76904346 GCA_964058755.1 Campiglossa producta
CGTACAGGTACACCAAACATGTTTTCCAATGCAGTCCTTTCAATACTTGATCCATGAGTCTCTCAAAAGTAGCTGGAGCGTTACCTAGTCCAAAGGGCATTACCGTGAATTGCCACAGACCCTCTCCAACGCTGAAGGCTGTCTTTTCCTTATATTTATCTTTAACCTCCACTTGCCAATAGCCACTTTTCAAGTCCAGTGTAGAAAACCATTTCGTACCAGATACACAGAGCCAAAAATGCCTAATAAAATTGTCTCTATGAGCGATTTTTGGGCTCACGGGTAGTCGAAACGACGGAAACGAAATCTATTTGGTTTAATAAGGAAATTCTTATTGATATTACTAGCTGGTGCCCGCGACTTCGTATGCATATAATTTCTGTTTTTTTTTTTAAGATTAAAATCCAACAAAAAGACTGGAGTTCAGCACTTAAGGGCCTTGTTGTCCTGTAAGCTTTAAAGTTTGTCTGCTGCTGCATTCATAAACACCTTTTGTTTGATACCCATAATATACTTACACATTTTTGTGGAAATAATTGTTGATACCTCCGAAACCGGTCAAGATATCTCCCAAACCATTTCAGATATTTCAACGAATCACATTGCATATTATAACACTCATTGATACTTTTCGTTTGACACCCTTATTGACATTTTTGGTCACCCCTGGTCCACATATTGGGCGATAACTCCAAAACACGTTGAGATATCGCAAAAAATAATATCTTAAACTTTAAGTTGAGCGTCTAGCAATCCAACGACTCAATTCCATTCTGTACTTTTAGAGTGTTACGACCACAAACATACAGAGAGACATGGTCCACATATTGTGCGATAACTCCAAAACCGATTGAGATATCGAAAAAAGTAATATCTTAAATTTTAAGTTGAGCGTCGAGCAATCAAACGAAAAAATTTCATTCAATTCCATTCATTTCTTTCAGAGTGATACGGCCACAAACATACGGGCAGACAGACAGACACACAAAAATTTTTAAAATGGTTGATTTGGATTCTACTCGCTTAATAATGCTTCCTGAAATCAATTTTTTGTTGATATCTGCCATGTACAGACATCGACCAGTTACAATTTTATTATATGTAGAGATTAAGTGCAATTTCTTCTTATTTCTTTGCGATTTCTTTTTATATGTGTTATTAATAAGAAAATCTTCTCAAGATTTCCTTAAAAATATGAAAAAAGGAGAAAGAGAGAAAACTTCTTATTTTAATTAGATGATCTTATACGGCTGATACATTAGCGCAAATTCCAAATTATCATAGATATCATAACTATTTGACCGCTACTGTCATCGATAAATAAACAAACATAGCAAGGACCACTACCAAAATTACGAGTTTGCAGCTACTGGACACTAGATGTCACCAAAAAAGAGCGACATCTAATTTTAAACCGCAAGTACTACAATCAAAGCCATCTAGTGCGCTGATTTTGAATCTTCAATTTTGGGTGGGTCAGTATAAAATTTGGATGTGATTAAAAAAGATTTATCGGAGGTAATCTCCGTGTGTGTATCCATAGCATTAGGTTTCCTAACAAGAAGATTTGACTTATTAATGTTTTCTAAGGGAAATCTTGCAGAAAACGAACTGATTTCTTAGGGTTTCTAACAAGAAGATTTGACTTATTAATGTTTTCAAAGGGAAATCTTGCATTATCATCAGCAGACATCATGTAAAACATAGCTGCAATTAGACGCTGGGAAGCAGAAGTAGCCGATGGCTTGATGGTAAATACCTGTGTTCAGCAGTCATTATGTGGTTAGATCGATTCGCGGTGGAGGCAATATGGCAAGTGTGGTAGGCAATGTGAGGAGGAGTGCGGTGAGATGGCTTGAAGGCAATATAAAAAGGCAACATAAGAAGGTAAAGGCAATACAAGAGAAATCTAAAATTGAATCGTAACTGATAATCTGAAGTTCTCGAAGACAATATCAGCACGTCGTTTCTGTAACTTTTTAACGAAGTTCGTTACATAAAAATCGTTAATTTGACACAATTTTCTGTACAAAATTTGTCAAAATCGATGTTAACGACAATAACGAATTTCGTTAAAAAGTTACAGAAACTGGGTGCTGAACTCTGAAATATAATTTTTATTTATTTTTTATTTGAAATATTAAAAAGAACATCTTCTCAATAATATGTGATTTCTTTTTGATAACAAAGTCAAATCTTCAAGTTTGGAACCCTAAGAAATCAGTTCCTTTTCTGCAAGATTTCCCTTTGAAAACATTAATAAGTCAAATTTTCTTGTTAGGAACCCTAAGAAATCAGTTCGTTTTCTACAAGATTTCCCTTTGGAAACATTAATAAGTCAAATCTTCTTCTTAGGAACCCTAAGATCGTCTTATTAATATTAATAAACAGTTATCTGCAAGATTTCTCTTTGAAAACATTAAGAAGTCAAATTTTCTTGTTTGGAACCCTTTGAAATCAGTTCGTTTTCTGCAAGATTACCCTTTGAAAACATTAATAAGTCAAATCTTCTTGTTAGGAACCCTAAGATCATCTTACAATTACAATTATGTAGAAATCAGTTAATAAGTCATATCTTCTTGTTTGGAACCCTAAGAAATCGGTTAATTTTTGCAAGATTTCCCTTTGTAAACATTAATAAGATTTTCTCTTCAAATATAAAAAGAACTTCTTCTTGAAGAAAATCTATAGAGATATCATGTGACTTTTGTTCTATTTTATTAGGCATTTTTGGTTCTGTGTTGGACTCACTCGTCAATTCTAGGTAATGGATAGCTGTCCATTTTCGTTACGTCATTCAACTTTCGGTAATCCACACAGAACCGAATTTTTCCATCCATCTTTTTCACAAGCACCGGTGAGCTCCATGGAGGTGCTTGGCGGATTGGTCTCGCGTCACCGGTATCAATGTGATGCTTCACTACATTGGTTCGACCTGGTTTGGAGCCTTGTCAAATATGCTAAAGTACTTTAGTGGAAGTTGTTTTGCCTTATTCTGGTGGTCTTCTTCGAGCTATTGCGTCCACGCCGTGATATCATCTGAAATAACAATGTTGCTGGTAGAAACATTTTCCTGGAGCTGTTCACAATTTATAACCACCTCCACCTCCTGACATTGTCCCAATATAGCTCCTTTGGAATGCTTGATCGGCGATCTGAACTAATTTAGTACTCTTACCGGTAAACGTCCATCTTGTTTTGTCATAGCCACTGTTTTTCCTAATAGTATATCCGTCCTTAATTTGTTTGCTGTCTCTACAGCCCACAATGTATTTGTCTCATAATTTCCATCAATCCCTGTCCAACGACTGCCTCCGACTTCGGTGGAATTTGTTGGCTATCTTCCACGAGTACCCGCTTATTGCTGCACTTGCTCTCGTAACCACAATTGAGAGGCACATCCATGTTCTTATAGACCATAGTCCTGTTTTGCATGTCGATCTTGATGTCTTGGTTGCTTAAGAAATATCTGCCACTATAAAATTGTGCAGTACGGTGACATTCCCAATTAAGATTTCACATGTTACTTCTCCTTGACTTGAGTGTCCTCACCAGTCGCCGTACGCAACTTTGCTCCATGTAATGGCCTCACTTCTTTGTTGACTAAATCGGATCGAATGATGGACTGAGAGTCCTCCAACAGTAACATATCTCGACTTCCTTCCGATGTGTGAGACAGAGATTATTGGTCATCCAATTTCGGGAGCCAGCCTACGACCCTTGCGGCTGACTCTCTTTAGTTAACGGATTGGGAGACTTGCTCATTTCCTTCAGCCTTTCGCTTACGTCCGCCTGCATTACTGGAATTGTTGGAGCCAGATCCACAATACCTTGCAATATGACCGGATTTTCCGCACTTGAAGCACTTAATGGCGCCATCGTTTTTCTTCTGTGGCCCATTCAATGCTTACAAAATTTTGTAGAATTTGCTGACGAAGTCTGGCGTCTCCACTTCCACACGGTGACCTTTGTACACTGGTTTGCTCAAAAGCGATGCAGTTTCATGAGTTAGACCATGTGATACCGTCTCCACGAATGATCTCTTTGGATTTGCATATGTAGCTCGCTTCGTCTCCACATCACGTATTTTATTTATAAAAGTTTGGATTTTCACCCTCTCGATGTATTCCGCTAGTGCGTCTGCAGTTGCGTAATGGGCCAACCTCTCGATGTCCGATGCAAACTCCTGTAATGTTTCTTTCAGCGTTCGGAATAGTCTGTGAGATTTCGGCTGCAGGTCCTTTCAATGCCACAAATAAAGCAGCGACTTTATCCTCAGCGCCCCAGTTGTTCACAGCTGCTGTCTTCTCAAATTGTAGCTTAAATACCTGGAAAGGAACAGAACCGTCAAAGGATGGGGTTTTTACCTTTGGTGCGCTTGCTGAAACTACTGTGCGATTCAGCTGCAACTCCTTGATACGATTTCTTAACGCCTCGACTTGCTCCTCAAGCTGCAGTATTTTCTTGTCCTCTATTTTTAGCTGTGATGACATAGGTTCTTCCTGCTCCTCCAATTGCAATGCTATTTTTGAAGATAGCCGGGCCTCCTGCTCCTCAAGTTGAGCTGAGATCTGAGATGTCATGCGTGTCTCTTGTTGTTCCAACTGATATGCCAAACGTGTCTCTTGTGGTTCCAACTGAGATGCCATGCGTGTCTCTTGTTGTTCCAACTGAGATGCCATGCGTGTCTCTTGTTGTTCCAACTGAGATGCCATGCGTGTCTCTTTTTGTTCCAACTGAGATGCCATTCGTGTCTCTTGTTGTTCCAACTGAGATGCCATGCGTGTCTCTTGTTGTTCTAACTGAGATGCCATGCGTGTCTCTTGTTGTTCCAACTGAGATGCCATGCGTGTCTCTTGTTGTTCCAACTGAGATGACATGCGTGTCTCTTGTTGTTCCAACTGAGATGCCATGCGTGTCTCTTGTTGTTCCAACTGAGATGACATGCGTGTCTCTTGTTGTTCCAACTGAGATGCCATGCGTGTCTCTTGTTGTTCCAACTGAGATGCCATGCGTGTCTCTTGTTGTTCCAACTGAGATGCCATGCGTGTCCCTTGTTGTTCTAACTGAGATGCCATGCGTGTCTCTTGTTGTTCCAACTGAGATGCCATGCGTGTCTCTTGTTGTTCCAACTGAGATGCCATGCGTGGCTCTTGTTATTCTAACTGAGATGCCATGCGTGTCTCTTGTTGTTCCAACTGAGATGCCATGCGTGTCTCTTGTTGTTCCAACTGAGATGCCATGCGTGTCTCTTGTTGTTCCAACTGAGATGCCATGCGTGTCTCTTGTTGTTCCAACTGAGATGCCATGCGTGTCTCTTGTTGTTCCAACTGAGATGCCATGCGTGCCTCTTGTTGTTCCAGCTGAGATGCCATGCGTGTTTCTTTTTGTTCCAACTAAGATGCCATGTGTGTCTCTTGTTGTTCCAACTGAGATGCCATGCGTGGCTCTTGTTGTTCTAACTGAGATGCCATGCGTGTCTCTTGTTGTTCCAACTGAGATGCCATGCGTGTCTCTTGTTGTTCCAACTGAGATGCCATGCGTGTCTCTTGTTGTTCCAACAGAGATGCCATGCGTGTCTCTTGTTGTTCCAACTGAGATGCCATGCGTGTCTCTTGTTGTTCCAACTGAGATGCCATGCGTGTCTCTTGTTGTTCCAACTGAGATGCCATGCGTGCCTCTTGTTGTTCCAGCTGAGATGCCATGCGTGTTTCTTTTTGTTCCAACTGAGATGCCATGCGTGTCTCTTGTTGTTCCAACTGAGATGCCATGCGTGGCTCTTGTTGTTCTAACTGAGATGCCATGCGTGGCTCTTGTTGTTCTAACTGAGATGCCATGCGTGTCTCTTGTTGTTCCAACTGAGATGCCATGCGTGTCTCTTGTTGTTCCAACTGAGATGCCATGCGTGCCTCTTGTTGTTCCAGCTGAGATGCCATGCGTGTTTCTTTTTGTTCCAACTAAGATGCCATGTGTGTCTCTTGTTGTTCCAACTGAGATGCCATGCGTGTCTCTTGTTCTTCCAGCTGAGATGCCATGCGTGTCTCTTGTTGTTCCAACTGAGATGCCATGCGTGTCTCTTGTTCTTCCAGCTGAGATGCCATGCGTGTCTCTTGTTGTTCCAACTGAGATGCCATGCGTGTCTCTTGTTGTTCCAACTGAGATGCCATGCGTGTCTCTTGTTGTTCCAACTGAGATGCCATGCGTGTCTCTTGTTGTTCCAACTGAGATGCCATGCGTGTCTCTTGTTGTTCCAACTGAGATGCCATGCGTGTCTCTTGTTGTTCCAACTGAGATGCCATGCCTGTCTCTTGTTGTTCCAACTGAGATGCCATGCGTGTCTCTTGTTGTTCCAACTGAGATGCCATGCGTGTCTCTTGTTGTTCCAACTGAGATGCCATGCGTGTCTCTTGTTGTTCCAACTGAGATGCCATGCCTGTCTCTTGTTGTTCCAACTGAGATGCCATGCGTGTCTCTTGTTGTTCCAACTGAGATGCCATGCCTGTCTCTTGTTGTTCCAACTGAGATGCCATGCGTGTCTCTTGTTGTTCCAACTGAGATGCCATGCGTGTCTCTTGTTGTTCCAACTGAGATGCCATGCGTGTCTCTTGTTGTTCCAACTGAGATGCCATGCGTGTCTCTTGTTGTTCCAACTGAGATGCCATGCGTGTCTCTTGTTCCAACTGAGATGCCATGCGTGTCTCTTGTTGTTCCAACTGAGATGCCATGCGTGTCTCTTGTTGTTCCAACTGAGATGCCATGCGTGTCTCTTGTTGTTCCAACTGAGATGCCATGCGTGTCTCCTGTTGTTCCAACTGAGATGCCATGCGTGTCTCTTGTTGTTCCAACTGAGATGCCATGCGTGTCTGTTGTTGTTCCAACTGAGATGCCATGCGTGTCTCTTGTTGTTCCAACTGAGATGCCATGCGTGTCTCTTGTTGTTCCAACTGAGATGCCATGCGTGTCTCTTGTTGTTCCAACTGAGATGCCATGCGTGTCTCTTGTTGTTCCAACTGAGATGCCATGCGTGTCTCTTGTTGTTCCAACTGAGATGCCATGCGTGTCTCTTGTTGTTCCAACTGAGATGCCATGCGTGTCTCTTGTTGTTCCAACTGAGATGCCATGCGTGTCTCTTGTTGTTCCAACTGAGATGCCATGCGTGTCTCTTGTTGTTCCAACTGAGATGCCATGCGTGTCTCTTGTTGTTCCAACTGAGATGCCATGCGTGTCTCTTGTTGTTCCAACTGAGATGCCATGCGTGTCTCTTGTTGTTCCAACTGAGATGCCATGCGTGTCTCTTGTTGTTCCAACTGAGATGCCATGCGTGTCTCTTGTTGTTCCAACTGACATGCCATGCGTGTCTCTTGTTGTTCCAACTGAGATGCCATGCGTGTCTCTTGTTGTTCCAACTGAGATGCCATGCGTGTCTCTTGTTGTTCCAACTGAGATGCCATGCGTGTCTCTTGTTGTTCCAACTGAGATGCCATGCGTGTCTCTTGTTGTTCCAACTGAGATGCCATGCGTGTCTCTTGTTGTTCCAACTGACATGCCATGCGTGTCTCTTGTTGTTCCAACTGAGATGCCATGCGTGTCTCTTGTTGTTCCAACTGACATGCCATGCGTGTCTCTTGTTGTTCCAACTGAGATGCCATGCGTGTCTCTTGTTGTTCCAACTGAGATGCCACGCGTGTCTCTTGTTGTTCCAACTGAGATGCCATGCGTGTCTCTTGTTGTTCCAACTGAGATGCCATGCGTGTCTCTTGTTGTTCCAACTGAGATGCCATGCGTGTCTCTTGTTGTTCCAACTGAGATGCCATGCGTGTCTCTTGTTGTTCCAACTGAGATGCCATGCGTGTCTCTTGTTGTTCCAACTGAGATGCCATGCGTGTCTCTTGTTGTTCCAACTGAGATGCCATGCGTGTCTCTTGTTGTTCCAACTGAGATGCCATGCGTGTCTCTTGTTGTTCCAACTGAGATGCCATGCGTGTCTCTTGTTGTTCCAACTGAGATGCCATGCGTGTCTCTTGTTGTTCCAACTGAGATGCCATGCGTGTCTCTTGTTGTTCCAACTGAGATGCCATGCGTGTCTCTTGTTGTTCCAACTGAGATGCCATGCGTGTCTCTTGTTGTTCCAACTGAGATGCCATGCGTGTCTCTTGTTGTTCCAACTGAGATGCCATGCGTGTCTCTTGTTGTTCCAACTGAGATGCCATGCGTGTCTCTTGTTGTTCCAACTGAGATGCCATGCGTGTCTCTTGTTGTTCCAACTGAGATGCCATGCGTGTCTCTTGTTGTTCCAACTGAGATGCCATGCGTGTCTCTTGTTGTTCCAACTGAGATGCCATGCGTGTCTCTTGTTGTTCCAACTGAGATGCCATGCGTGTCTCTTGTTGTTCCAACTGAGATGCCATGCGTGTCTCTTGTTGTTCCAACTGAGATGCCATGCGTGTCTCTTGTTGTTCCAACTGAGATGCCATGCGTGTCTCTTGTTGTTCCAACTGAGATGCCATGCGTGTCTCTTGTTGTTCCAACTGAGATGCCATGCGTGTCTCTTGTTGTTCCAACTGAGATGCCATGCGTGTCTCTTGTTGTTCCAACTGAGATGCCATGCGTGTCTCTTGTTGTTCCAACTGAGATGCCATGCGTGTCTCTTGTTGTTCCAACTGAGATGCCATGCGTGTCTCTTGTTGTTCCAACTGATAATATCTTAAACTTTAAGTTGAGCGCCTAGCAATCCAACGACTCAATTCCATTCTGTACTTTTAGAGTGTTACGACCACAAACATACAGAGAGACATGGTCCACATATTGTGCGATAACTCCAAAACCGATTGAGATATCGAAAAAAGTAATATCTTAAATTTTAAGTTGAGCGTCGAGCAATCAAACGAAAAAATTTCATTCAATTCCATTCATTTCTTTCAGAGTGATACGGCCACAAACATACGGGCAGACAGACAGACACACAAAAATTTTTAAAATGGTTGATTTGGATTCTACTCGCTTAATAATGCTTCCTGAAATCAATTTTTTGTTGATATCTGCCATGTACAGACATCGACCAGTTACAATTTTATTATATGTAGAGATTAAGTGCAATTTCTTCTTATTTCTTTGCGATTTCTTTTTATATGTGTTATTAATAAGAAAATCTTCTCAAGATTTCCTTAAAAATATGAAAAAAGGAGAAAGAGAGAAAACTTCTTATTTTAATTAGATGATCTTATACGGCTGATACATTAGCGCAAATTCCAAATTATCATAGATATCATAACTATTTGACCGCTACTGTCATCGATAAATAAACAAACATAGCAAGGACCACTACCAAAATTACGAGTTTGCAGCTACTGGACACTAGATGTCACCAAAAAAGAGCGACATCTAATTTTAAACCGCAAGTACTACAATCAAAGCCATCTAGTGCGCTGATTTTGAATCTTCAATTTTGGGTGGGTCAGTATAAAATTTGGATGTGATTAAAAAAGATTTATCGGAGGTAATCTCCGTGTGTGTATCCATAGCATTAGGTTTCCTAACAAGAAGATTTGACTTATTAATGTTTTCTAAGGGAAATCTTGCAGAAAACGAACTGATTTCTTAGGGTTCCTAACAAGAAGATTTGACTTATTAATGTTTTGAAAGGGAAATCTTGCATTATCATCAGCAGACATCATGTAAAACATAGCTTCAATTAGACGCTGGGAAGCAGAAGTAGCCGATGGCTTTATGGTAAACACCTGTGTTCAGCAGTCATTATGTGGTTAGATCGATTCGCGGTGGAGGCAATATGGCAAGTGTGGTAGGCAATGTGAGGAGGAGTGCGGTGAGATGGCTTCAAGGCAATATAAAAAGGCAACATAAGAAGGTAAAGGCAATACAAGAGAAATCTAAAATTGAATCGTAACTGATAATCTGAAGATCTCGAAGACAATATCAGCACGTCGTTTCTGTAACTTTTTAACGAAGTTCGTTACATAAAAATAGTTAATTTGACACAATTTTCTGTACAAAATTTGTCAAAATCGATGTTAGCGACAATAACGAATTTCGTTAAAAAGTTACAGAAACTGGGTGCTGAACTCTGAAATATAATTTTTATTTATTTTTTATTTGAAATATTAAAAAGAACATCTTCTCAATAATATGTGATTTCTTTTTGATAACAAAGTCAAATCTTCTAGTTTGGAACCCTAAGAAATCAGTTCCTTTTCTGCAAGATTTCCCTTTGAAAACATTAATAAGTCAAATTTTCTTGTTAGGAACCCTAAGAAATCAGTTCGTTTTCTACAAGATTTCCCTTTGGAAACATTAATAAGTCAAATCTTCTTCTTAGGAACCCTAAGATCGTCTTATTAATATTAATAAACAGTTATCTGCAAGATTTCTCTTTGAAAACATTAAGAAGTCAAATTTTCTTGTTTGGAACCCTTTGAAATCAGTTCGTTTTCTGCAATATTACCCTTTGAAAACATTAATAAGTCAAATCTTCTTGTTAGGAACCCTAAGATCATCTTACAATTACAATTATGTAGAAATCAGTTAATAAGTCATATCTTCTTGTTTGGAACCCTAAGAAATCGGTTAATTTTTGCAAGATTTCCCTTTGTAAACATTAATAAGATTTTCTCTTCAAATATAAAAAGAACTTCTTCTTGAAGAAAATCTATAGAGATATCATATGACTTTTGTTCTATTTTATTAGGCATTTTTGGTTCTGTGTTGGACTCACTCGTCAATTCTAGGTAATGGATAGCTGTCCATTTTCGTTACGTCATTCAACTTTCGGTAATCCACACAGAACCGAATTTTTCCATCCATCTTTTTCACAAGCACCGGTGAGCTCCATGGAGGTGCTTGGCGGATTGGTCTCGCGACACCGGTATCAATGTGATGCTTCACTACATTGGTTCGACCTGGTTTGGAGCCTTGTCAAATATGCTAGAGTACTTTAGTGGAAGTTGTTTTGCCTTATTCTGGTGGTCTTCGTATGCATATAATTTCTGTTTTTTTTTTTTAAGATTAAAATCCAACAAAAAGACTGGAGTTCAGCACTTAAGGGCCTTGTTGTCCTGTAAGCTTTAAAGTTTGTCTGCTGCTGCATTCATAAACACCTTTTGTGTGATACCCATAATATACTTACACATTTTTGTGGAAATAATTGTTGATACCTCCGAAACCGGTCAAGATATCTCCCAAACCATTTCAGATATTTCAACGAATCACATTGCATATTATAACACTCATTGATACTTTTCGTTTGACACCCTTATTGACATTTTTGGTCACCCCTGGTCCACATATTGGGCGATAACTCCAAAACACGTTGAGATATCGCAAAAAATAATATCTTAAACTTTAAGTTGAGCGTCTAGCAATCCAACGACTCAATTCCATTCTGTACTTTTAGAGTGTTACGACCACAAACATACAGAGAGACATGGTCCACATATTGTGCGATAACTCCAAAACCGATAGAGATATCGAAAAAAGTAATATCTTAAATTTTAAGTTGAGCGTCGAGCAATCAAACGAAAAAATTTCATTCAATTCCATTCATTTCTTTCAGAGTGATACGGCCACAAACATACGGGCAGACAGACAGACACACAAAAATTTTTAAAATGGTTGATTTGGATTCTACTCGCTTAATAATGCTTCCTGAAATCAATTTTTTGTTGATATCTGCCATGTACAGACATCGACCAGTTACAATTTTATTATATGTAGAGATTAAGTGCAATTTCTTCTTATTTCTTTGCGATTTCTTTTTATATGTGTTATTAATAAGAAAATCTTCTCAAGATTTCCTTAAAAATATGAAAAAAGGAGAAAGCGAGAAAACTTCTTATTTTAATTAGATGATCTTATACGGCTGATACATTAGCGCAAATTCCAAATTATCATAGATATCATAACTATTTGACCGCTACTGTCATCGATAAATAAACAAACATAGCAAGGAACACTACCAAAATTACGAGTTTGCAGCTACTGGACACTAGATGTCACCAAAAAAGAGCGACATCTAATTTTAAACCGCAAGTACTACAATCAAAGCCATCTAGTGCGCTGATTTTGAACCTTCAATTTTGGGTGGGTCAGTATAAAATTTGGATGTGATTAAAAAAGATTTATCGGAGGTAATCTCCGTGTGTGTATCCATAGCATTAGGTTTCCTAACAAGAAGATTTGACTTATTAATGTTTTCTAAGGGAAATCTTGCAGAAAACGAACTGATTTCTTAGGGTTCCTAACAAGAAGATTTGACTTATTAATGTTTTCAAAGGGAAATCTTGCATTATCATCAGCAGACATCATGTAAAACATAGCTGCAATTAGACGCTGGGAAGCAGAAGTAGCCGATGGCTTTATGGTAAACACCTGTGTTCAGCAGTCATTATGTGGTTAGATCGATTCGCGGTGGAGGCAATATGGCAAGTGTGGTAGGCAATGTGAGGAGGAGTGCGGTGAGATGGCTTGAAGGCAATATAAAAAGGCAAAATAAGAAGGTAAAGGCAATACAAGAGAAATCTAAAATTGAATCGTAATTGATAATCTGAAGTTCTCGAAGACAACATCAGCACGTCGTTTCTGTAACTTTTTAACGAAGTTCGTTACATAAAAATCGTTAATTTGACACAATTTTCTGTACAAAATTTGTCAAAATCGATGTTAGCGACTTTAGTGGAAGTTGTTATTGGTCTCGCGTCACCGGTATCAATGTGATGCTTCACTACATTGGTTCGACCTGGTTTGGAGCCTTGTCAAATATGCTAGAGTACTTTAGTGGAAGTTGTTTTGCCTTATTCTGGTGGTCTTCTTCGAGCTATTGCGTCCACGCCGTGATATCATCTGAAATAACAATGTTGCTGGTAGAAACATTTTCCTGGAGCTGTTCACAATTTATAACCACCTCCACCTCCTGACATTGTCCCAATATAGCTCCTTTGGAAAGCTTGATCGGCGATCTGAACTAATTTAGTACTCTTACCGGTAAACGTCCATCTTGTTTTGTCATAGCCACTGTTTTTCCTAATAGTATATCCGTCTTTAATTTGTTTGCTGTCTCTACAGCCCACAATGTATTTGTCTCATAATTTCCATCAATCCCTGCCCAAACGACTGCCTCCGACTTCGGTGGAATTTGTTGGCTATCTTCCACGAGTACCCGCTTATTGCTGCACTTGCTCTCGTAACCAAAATTGAGAGGCACATCCATGTTCTTATAGACCATAGTCCTGTTATGCATGTCGATCTTGATGTCTTGGTTGCTTAAGAAATATCTGCCACTATAAAATTGTGCAGTACGGTGACATTCCCAATTAAGATTTCACATGTTACTTCTCCTTGACTTGAGTGTCCTCACCAGTCGCCGTACGCAACTTTGCTCCATGTAATGGCCTCACTTCTTTGTTGACTAAATCGGATCGAATGATGGACTGAGAGTCCTCTAACAGTAACATATCTCGACTTCCTTCCGATGTGTGAGACAGAGATTATTGGTCATCCAATTTCGGGAGCCAGCCTACGACCCTTGCGGCTGACTCTCTTTAGTTAACGGATTGGGAGACTTGCTCATTTCCTTCAGCCTTGCGCTTACGTCCGCCTGGATTACTGGAATTGTTGGAGCCAGATCCACAATACCGTGCAATATGACCGGATTTTCCGCACTTGAAGCACTTAATGGCGCCATCGTTTTTCTTCTGTGGCCCATTCAATGCTTACAAAATTTTGTAGAATTTGTTGACGAAGTCTGGCGTCTCCACTTCCACACGGTGAGCTTTGTACACTGGTTTGCTCAAAAGCGATGCAGTTTCATGAGTTAGACCATGTGATACCGTCTCCACGAATGATCTATTTGGATTTGCATAAGTAGCTCGCTTCGTCTCCACATCACGTATTTTATTTATGAAACTTTGGATTTTCACCCTCTCGATGTATTCCACTAGTGCGTCTGCAGTTGCGTAATGGGCCAACCTCTCGATGTCCGATGCAAACTCCTGTAATGTTTCTTTCAGCGTCCGGAATAGTCTGTAAGATTTCGGCTGCAGGTCCTTTCAATGCCACAAATAAAGCAGCGACGTTAATCCTCAGCGCCCCAGTTGTTCACAGCTGCTGTCTTCTCAAATTGTAGCTTAAATACCTGGAAAGGAACAGAACCGTCAAAGGATGGGGTTTTTTACCTTTGGTGCGCTTGCTGAAACTACTGTGCGATTCAGCTGCAACTCCTTGATACGATTTCTTAACGCCTCGACTTGCTCCTCAAGCTGCAGTATTTTCTTGTCCTGTATTTTTAGCTGTGATGACATAGGTTCTTCCTGCTCCTCCAATTGCAATGCTATTTTTGAAGATAGCCGGGCCTCCTGCTCCTCAAGTTGAGCTGAGATCTGAGATGTCATGCGTGTCTCTTGTTGTTCCAACTGATATGCCAAACGTGTCTCTTGTGGTTCCAACTGAGATGCCATGCGTGTCTCTTGTTGTTCCAACTGAGATGCCATGCGTGTCTCTTGTTGTTCCAACTGAGATGACATGCGTGTCTCTTGTTGTTCCAACTGAGATGCCATGCGTGTCTCTTATTGTTCCAACTGAGATGCCATGCGTGTCTCTTGTTGTTCCAACTGAGATGCCATGCGTGTCTCTTGTTGTTCCAACTGAGATGACATGCGTGTCTCTTGTTGTTCCAACTGAGATGCCATGCGTGTCTCTTGTTGTTCCAACTGAGATGACATGCGTGTCTCTTGTTGTTCCAACTGAGATGCCATGCGTGTCTCTTGTTGTTCCAACTGAGATGCCATGCGTGTCTCTTGTTGTTCCAACTGAGATGCCATGCGTGTCTCTTGCTGTTCCAACTGAGATGCCATGCGTGCCTCTTGTTGTTCCAGCTGAGATGCCATGTGTGTCTCTTGTTGTTCCAACTGAGATGCCATGCGTGTCTCTTGTTGTTCCAACTGAGATGCCATGCGTGTCTCTTGTTGTTCCAACTGAGATGCCATGCGTGTCTCTTGTTGTTCCAACTGAGATGCCATGCGTGTCTCTTGTTGTTCCAACTGAGATGCCATGCGTGTCTCTTGTTGTTCCAACTGAGATGCCATGCGTGTCTCTTGTTGTTCCAACTGAGATGCCATGCGTGTCTCTTGTTGTTCCAACTGAGATGCCATGCGTGTCTCTTGTTGTTCCAACTGAGATGCCATGCGTGTCTCTTGTTGTTCCAACTGAGATGCCATGCGTGTCTCTTGTTGTTCCAACTGAGATGCCATGCGTGTCTCTTGTTGTTCCAACTGAGATGCCATGCGTGTCTCTTGTTGTTCCAACTGAGATGCCATGCGTGTCTCTTGTTGTTCCAACTGAGATGCCATGCGTGTCTCTTGTTGTTCCAACTGAGATGCCATGCGTGTCTCTTGTTGTTCCAACTGAGATGCCATGCGTGTCTCTTGTTGTTCCAACTGAGATGCCATGCGTGTCTCTTGTTGTTCCAACTGAGATGCCATGCGTGTCTCTTGTTGTTCCAACTGAGATGCCATGCGTGTCTCTTGTTGTTCCAACTGAGATGCCATGCGTGTCTCTTGTTGTTCCAACTGAGATGCCATGCGTGTCTCTTGTTGTTCCAACTGAGATGCCATGCGTGTCTCTTGTTGTTCCAACTGAGATGCCATGCGTGTCTCTTGTTGTTCCAACTGAGATGCCATGCGTGTCTCTTGTTGTTCCAACTGAGATGCCATGCGTGTCTCTTGTTGTTCCAACTGAGATGCCATGCGTGTCTCTTGTTGTTCCAACTGAGATGCCATGCGTGTCTCTTGTTGTTCCAACTGAGATGCCATGCGTGTCTCTTGTTGTTCCAACTGAGATGCCATGCGTGTCTCTTGTTGTTCCAACTGAGATGCCATGCGTGTCTCTTGTTGTTCCAACTGAGATGCCATGCGTGTCTCTTGTTGTTCCAACTGAGATGCCATGCGTGTCTCTTGTTGTTCCAACTGATAATATCTTAAACTTTAAGTTGAGCGTCTAGCAATCCAACGACTCAATTCCATTCTGTACTTTTAGAGTGTTACGACCACAAACATACAGAGAGACATGGTCCACATATTGTGCGATAACTCCAAAACCGATTGAGATATCGAAAAAAGTAATATCTTAAATTTTAAGTTGAGCGTCGAGCAATCAAACGAAAAAATTTTATTCAATTCCATTCATTTCTTTCAGAGTGATACGGCCACAAACATACGGGCAGACAGACAGACACACAAAAATTTTTAAAATGGTTGATTTGGATTCTACTCGCTTAATAATGCTTCCTGAAATCAATTTTTTGTTGATATCTGCCATGTACAGACATCGACCAGTTACAATTTTATTATATGTAGAGATTAAGTGCAATTTCTTCTTATTTCTTTGCGATTTCTTTTTATATGTGTTATTAATAAGAAAATCTTCTCAAGATTTCCTTAAAAATATGAAAAAAGGAGAAAGCGAGAAAACTTCTTATTTTAATTAGATGATCTTATACGGCTGATACATTAGCGCAAATTCCAAATTATCATAGATATCATAACCATTTGACCGCTACTGTCATCGATAAATAAACAAACATAGCAAGGACCACTACCAAAATTACGAGTTTGCTGCTACTGGACACTAGATGTCACCAAAAAAGAGCGACATCTAATTTTAAACCGCAAGTACTACAATCAAAGCCATCTAGTGCGCTGATTTTGAATCTTCAATTTTGGGTGGGTCAGTATAAAATTTGGATGTGATTAAAAAAGATTTATCGGAGGTAATCTCCGTGTGTGTATCCATAGCATTAGGTTTCCTAACAAGAAGATTTGACTTATTAATGTTTTCTAAGGGAAATCTTGCAGAAAACGAACTGATTTCTTAGGGTTCCTAACAAGAAGATTTGACTTATTAATGTTTTCAAAGGGAAATCTTGCATTATCATCAGCAGACATCATGTAAAACATAGCTGCAATTAGACGCTGGGAAGCAGAAGTAGCCGATGGCTTGATGGTAAACACCTGTGTTCAGCAGTCATTATGTGGTTATTTCGATTCGCGGTGGAGGCAGTATGGCAAGTGTGGTAGGCAATGTGAGGAGGAGTGCGGTGAGATGGCTTGAAGGCAATATAAAAAGGCAACATAAGAAGGTAAAGGCAATACAAGAGCTTTCAAAACTGGTCTAAGTGTGCCTCTGCGGCAGCCACTTGAACCTAACCTAACCTAGTCTCTTAGGATTTCGTTCATAAGCCTTTGAAATGTGGCTGGAGCATTTTTTAAACCAAATGGCATCCTTATGAATGCATATAATCCGTGTGGAGTGACAAATGCAGTTTTTTCTCTATCTTCTTCTTTTACTAATATTTGGTGGTACCCTTTTGCTAAGTCTATTGTAGTAAAGTATTGAGCTCTTCCTAACTTATCTAAGATTAGATCAATATTTGGTAAAGGATATTTGTCATCTATTGTGACTTCGTTTAATTTTCTATAATCCACTACTAACCGATATTTCCTTTTATAGAATTGTCAATTTTTTTCGGTACTACAATAAGTGGGCTAGAATATTTTGATTTACTTTTTCTTATAATACCCTGCTCTGACATTTCTTTTATTTGTTTCCTAACTTCCTCTTCATGTTGTGGTGGGTATCTATATAACTTTGAATTAATTTGTTCACTTGTAGTTGTTTTTATTACATGCTGCACCGCTGTAGTATTTGTTAGTTTATCACCTTCTTTAAATAATAAATTTTTAAAACGTTTGAGAATTTTACTAACTGCCTCATATTCCTCTGGGTTTAAATGATTTAGTTGTATTCCTCTAAGCTTTTCGTCATTTGCTTCTAGTGTGCAAATTTCGTCAAATGCATGTGGTTTCTTTAAAATTAGCGATTCCTTGTTATTAAGGATTAATTTTCCCTCCTCAACATTTAGAATTGCAGTTAGATAATTCAAAATATCAAAACCTATGATAAAATCATAATTTCTTCCTTTTAATGGTGTCATTTTCCACCTTATTGAATTTGAAATTGAATTCTTCAGGGGCTTCTGTATGAGTTTCATACTTAATAGTATCCTTATTTGTTAAGGTACTGAACGTTATTGGGTTTTTCAAACTCTTTATTTCAAAATCTTTTATGTTGCTATTCATTAAACTTAGTGTTGCTCCTGTGTCTTTCAGAGCTACGTAGTTTTTCGTTTTTATAGTTATTATTTTGGATAGGGACTCCGAGGCTGTCTCGCAAAAAAAAAATAGTATTATTTATTTCTTCATCATAATTATCTCCCGGTTCTCCTAAGCTTTGCCTATCTTCGTTAAAGCGATCCTGGCGATAACTCGAATGAGGATTTCCTGCTTCTTGATCCCTTAGATAATTGACTTCAATATTATCCACTTCCATTGGCTCAACATTCTGCCTTCGTTGTCCTGATTTATTATCTTGGTGTCTTCTTTGTACTGAATTATTTTCGTTATATTCCTTATTTTTAGAAATGATTTGGGGGTTCTGTTTTGATTGCCCCGAATTTACAAACCTTTGTCTCTGATCATAGGTTTGTTGATCCTGCCTAAATTGGCCTGAATAGTTTTTTTGAATTTGCCCATGATTTGTATTATTTTGTTGAAAATAATTTTTAGAAAATTTTGGGTCTACATTATTTCATCGGTTAGGGTATTGTTTGTTAAATCTCCTATCATCCCTAAATACCTTCCTATATTCCGGTCGAATACATGTATCTTCGAACCTTCTCCTTGTTAAAACCCTTAAAATATCGTTCAGATTCGTTTCTTCATAAATTTTGTCTAATTATGTTCTTTGAGTCATTTCTTTGATGGTGTTAACGTTAGTTAAGTCTATGTAGTGGTCACCCCTAAAGTAAACTGTCAGTTCGTCCTTTCATTTATCTGTAATAAGCGAATGAAAATTTCTCATGCCACTTGAATTGGTTACCTGACAATCAAATTGTACATAAAGCGATAGCCCAGTGGGAAGCGTCGGGGGTAGTGGTCGAGCGGTTAATGGTTCAAGTACAGCTATCGGCCAAATTTTTTTTTTTTCTTTTTGTCATTGAAAATTGTTTTTATTTTTTCAATATATAAATATTTCTTATCTTGACGTTTTTAAAATTTTTATGTTTGTGATCTCTATTTTCGAGAAAAAAATTGCTGTGAATATTTTTAGTTGACGGAAAGCCATATAAAATAATAATTTAGAAATGCGATAACCGCTTATTCAATTTGGGTTTTTTTGTCTAATTTTTGATGATATAAGATCGAAGTTGCGAAATTTTTTCAAACACAGTAGTCTATTTATCGGACTTCTGTAGATTACTTCTATACATTTTAGAGATTTTTACCGTTTGAGACAAAGTTGCTGATAGACTCCCTATTTAAAATATAAAAATCGACGACATATTTAATATGTACTTAAATTTGAACTAAATCAAGTTGTTAGCGGTCGTCTTAAATTTTACTGAAGGCAACAACTGATTTCTATTCATATGTACATGTATTAACTTTTAAAAGGGCAGATATGCAACCCGAGCCCCAAACAAGTCTAGACCAAATTGAATAGAAAAATCAATATTGAGGTGGTCCTATGGGGACTTTGGGGTTTATTTTTATGTAAACCTCCTTCTTTATAAAGGCTGCGGAGGTTCAGCCGATCGGATAGGCTATCTGGTAGACAGCCGAAATTTCCTGAGAGTTGAAATAATATAAAAGCATGTAGTCATGTGTTCAAACAATTCAATTCTAATTTTTATTCAGTAATCTTATTCTATTTATACAATCTCTGTCACTGAAAGACAGTTTCTAAACTCCTTCTCTCTCTTTGCTTCCACATAGCTGAATTCAAAATCAGCTTGGCAAATACTTTATTTAGCCAATAGAAGCGCGTAGCGTAAGGCCGAGCAGAGCGCTTGAATAAATGCTGGCTCAGCTATAGCATTGACATACTTCCAGCTACGCTATTGGCCGAAGGTGTCAAAATGCATTTTTCAAATGCGTTCATACAAACAGACATGCATGTAGGTCGTGGCTATTGCACGTTATGTATATATGTTTGTATGAGTACACTACACCCTTACCGCAAAAGAGAAAAATTTATTTCGTTTAATTTAAGAAATGAAATAAATTTTGTGTGGAGTTATGCAAATATCTTTCATGTGAATATACATACTTACATCTATGGGTATGGTTTGCTTAAGTGTACTTTCTTATCGTTATTGCTTACATATGTAGTTTGGTTTCTTTATCTTGTTTCTAAGAATTTCTTCAATTGTACTTTACTTACATGTAACTTCTTAAAGTATTGGATATAATTGTTTACATATGTCGGTGGAATTGTTTTATCTTATCTCTAAGTGTTTCTTTAATGCTAGTTTGTTTACTTGTAAAATTTGGTATGATTACTAACATATATCGGCTTATTTGCCTTAGTTTATTTCTAAGTGCTTCTTTAGAATATTATTGTGCAGTTCCTTATGTTTACCATTAATTTCTATAACGGAATTTACTCCGTTTCTTTTTACAATTTTATATGGGCCATGATATGGGCATTGGCTCTTTTTTCTATTTTCTACTTTTACATATACTAGGTCTCCTATTTCCAGACCAACCTTGTTTACATTATTGTCCTTGCGCGTCGCGTAAGGCCGAGCAGAGCGCTTGAATAAATGCTGGCTCAGCTATAGCATTGACATACTTCCAGCTACGCTATTGGCCGAAGGTGTCAAAATGCATTTTTCAAATGCGTACATACAAACAGACACTACAAATCAAATAAAAAATCCATATAAAGTGTCTTAAATATTGCTAAGTTATGGTTAAAGAAAAAAGCTAGAAAATTCTCAAACTTTTTTTTGACCTAACCAGAATTTGTAATTTACCCCTCTAAAAAGATTTAAAAACACGCCATGTATAATAAATTTCTATAAATAGAACTCATATTTCTGCAAAATGAACCTTTCAATCTTTCACTCAACAAGCTCCTCCTTTTATTAGAGAAACTATTTTCATTCTCTCGCTCATTGCCTATACAGCTTGAATTGGTGATTTGACAATGAATTCGTAGATAAAGCAGTAGAGCAGTGGTTATCGCATCGGCTAGCGAGCGAACTGTTGTTGGTTCGAGAACAGCTCCGGGATACAATTTTTTTTTCATTGAAAATAGTTTTTTCTTTTTTAAAACATCTTTAGGTATATGAGTATTTCTAATCTTGATGTTTTATAAGCTCATTAAATTTTCATAAGACATACTTTTATATTTGTGATACTTTTTTCGGAAAAAAACTTATTGCGAATATTTTTATAAATATACTTACATACCACCCATTATAGAAATGAGATAACCGCTTATACAATTTGGGTTTTTTGGTAAGTTTTTCCAAAAATTAAAATTTTTTTAAACATACCCTCATATTCATAAAAAATAAAATTGGTTTCTAAAGCTTTTTAAAATGACATTTTCATACAAATTTTGAATAATAACAGCTTAATAAACCTTTTATATTTTTTGTGAATAAGAGGGATAGTGTTCTGTTTATCGGACTTCGGTAGATAACTTCTATAAATTTTGGAATTTAAAAATCGATAATTTTTCACAGGTCCTTAAATTTTGTACTAAACGAAGTGGTTAGAGGTCAACTAAAATATTACTAAAGACAACAACTCATTTCTATTCATCCAGATTTACAACCCGAACACCAAACAAGTCTAGACAAAATAAGACCACTTTTGAATAAAATTAAAAAAAAATCAATATAAAATGTCTTTTTAAATATTTCTAAGTTATGGTTAATGAAAAAAGCTAGAAAACCCTCAAACTGTTTTTCCAAAAGGCTACATTTTGCCCGGTATCAATATACCTAAATTTTTCAAAAATCAAATCAAAAATCAATATAAAATGTCTTTTTAAATATTTCTAAGTTATGGTTAAGGAAAAAAGCTAGAAAACCCTCAAACTGTTTTTGCATAAGGCTAGATTTTGCGAGGTTTAACCACTTTTGAATAACTTTTTTTTAAATCAACATACCAACATTTTTTTCAAAAATGAAATCAAAAATCGATATGAAATGTCTTTTTAAATATTTCTAAGTTACGGCTAAGGAAAAAAGATAGACAATCCTCAAAGCCTACATTTTGCCCGGTTTCACCACTTTTGAATATTTTTTTTTAAATCAAAAATAAAATCAAAAATCGATATAAAATGTCTTTTTAAATATTTCTAAGTTATGGTTGAGGAAAAAAGCTTAAAAACCCTCAAACTGTTTTTGCATAAGGCTAGATTTTGCCCGGTTTGACAACTTTTGAAAAACTTTTTTTTTTTTAAATCAACATACCCACATTTTTTTCAAAAATCAAATCAAAAATCGATATGAAATGTCTTTTTAAATATTTCTAAGTTATGGCTAAGGAAAAAGGCTAGAAAACTATTTTTGCAAAAGGCTACATTTTGCCCGGTTTCACCACTTTTGAATATTTTTTTTTTTTAAATCAATATACCTACAATTTTTTTCAAAAATCAAATCAAAACTCAATATAAAATGTCTTTTTAAATATTTCTAAGTTATGGTTGAGGAAAAAATCTTAAAAACCCTCAAACTGTTTTTGCATAAGGCTAGATTTTGCCCGGTTTAACCACTTTTGAATAACTTTTTTTTTTAATTAACATACCCACATTTTTTACAAAAATCAAATCAAAAATCGATATGAAATGTCCTTTTAAATATTTCTAAGTTATGGCTAAGGAAAAAGGCTAGAAAATCCTCAAACTATTTTTGCTAAAGGCTACATTTTGCCCGATTTCATCACATTTGAGTATTTTTTTTTTTTTTAAATCAATATACGTACAATTTTTTTTTCAAAAATCAAATCAAAAATCGACATGAAATGTGTTTTTAAATATTTTTTAAGTTATATACCGAGTTATAATAAGTTATATATATTTTTTAAGTTTTTGCAAAAGGCTAGATTTTGGCCGATTTTACCCCTTTGAATAAATTTTTTTTTTAAATCAATATACCTACATTTTTTTTTTAAATCAAATCAAAAATCTATTTAAAATGTCTTCTAAATATTGCTAAGTTATGGATAAAGAAAAAAGCTAGAAAAACCTTTAACTGTTTTTGCAAAATCCTAGATTCGCCCTAACCAGCATTTGTAAGTTACCGACACTAAAAAGATGAAAAGAAGCCATGTATAATAAATTTCTATAAATAGAACTCATATTTCTACAAAATGAATTTCATTCTTTCACTCAATAAGCTCCTCCTATTATTAGAGAAATTATTTTCTCTCGCTCGCTCATTGAGTACTTGAGTCCATTATTTATATTAATAGTTTTACTTTGTTGTTGGTATATTGTTAGTTTATATTAATAGTCTAACTTTGTTGTTGGTATATTGTTAATTTTTAAAATTCTGATTCTCACAAAGCCTAATTGCAGAATTTGATAACTGCTTTGTGCATAAGGTAATGACGAGGCGGTGAGCGTAGGGAATACGGTGTGCACAGGTGCAAGACCCGGTTGAGGAATATTCCTTTTTTTCTTAAATTACGTTTTTTTATATTAAAAAACCTTTAATCTTAACTATTAAAATCTACTTAATTTTCAACCTAATATTTTTTTGTTCTTCACCGGCTCAAAATGATCGCATAAATTAGTGGCTATTTGTTAAGCACAATCTCATCATCCGATTATTCAAATTCAACATAAAATCTCGAAATCCGAATATTTGCATGGCATTTGCCATAAATAATTTTGGAAAGGGCTGCTGTAATTTAATATTTTTATTATATAAATTCTTTGATGGCCTCATTTTGCCTATACATTAGTTTTTAATGTATACATTTAAGTTGGTCGAGGTTCGGCGACGGGCCTAAGGGCAGCTATTAACAAAAAGTTGATCAGATGTTTGAATAAGTTCAACTATTTTAAATTGGTCGAATTTCGACCACGGGATATACTAGTGTTAATAATTACATCTTTCGCCTGACCTTGCATAGTTTTGTAAAATATATTACGTACCGCTTCTTTCCTTAGGATTTCGTTATGTATTGTTGTTAAGAAGTATTCGACGCTGCTGAAGAAGCTGTTTATTGTAATCTCTCCCGTTCCCGTGAATGTTGGTAGGTTATTAATGGCTTTGAAGATGTTTTCGCTCCCATTATTATATACTGTTTGGTTATTCTGCAGTTCCAAATACGCCATTCGTAGTTGCTCTAATTGCTGTTGCCGCCTAGCTAGTTCTTCTACTAGGTCTACTGGGGGCATTGTTGTTTGGTCTGTTGACATTCTTATTGAGTCGAATGTTTTTTGTCGGTTTCGCCTTCGAATTATGATGGATTATTACTTTCGTCCTTCAAATTATAATTATGCTGGATTTATACTTTCGTCCTTCAAATTTTAATTATTATTGCAAATTAAATAAAAGGTTTGAAGTTTGGTTAATGAATGAATACCTACATATGTGTATATTACTAATACCTACAAACTAGAATGCATAACTCTAAAATATGCTGAGTCAACATATAGTTGCAATAAATATATTAATATGTCAGTCGTATTGGCAAACTGACGTGGTTGATCAGTTGGGCATTCCGACTGACTTTGGCGGTGTCTTTGACCGTTCGCACAAGTGTAACAAGATCCTCCCGCTGAGTTCAATGTGACTGATTTGGGTAGAATGTTGTTTGCGTTCATTCATATTTGTTTATACATTATTTATGTGCACATGACAATTAAAGTAAAAGGGCGGTGTGTTTATGTAATGCTACATTATGATGGATTTATACTTTCGTCCTTCAAATTTTAATTATGATGGATTTATACTTTTGTCATTCAAATTTTCGATTAAGTTTTTATTTTATTATTTTTTTCTTCTTTCCAAATCCTACCGACTGCGCCACATTTGTACTTTGTAGTACAAACCAACTTTTTAAAAAATTAAAACGAGTTTTAACCGAGATCTTGAACTTTCGCTCACAATGGTCACAACAACACTGACTTTAATTAGTATTATTAATTAATATGAAAGTTTACAATTTGTTGACCTACTTATTTTATTTACTGATATATGCTGTATTTTAACCTATGACCTATTTATTTTAGCTTGCTGGCTTTTGCAATATTGCGTTATTTCGCAATTAGTCAGGAAGTCGTGCGATATTAATAATAATTTATTAATAATAATTTCATAATAATTTATTTGAGAGATCTTGAATTGCACATCTAAGACAGAGTCTTTTTAAAGTGCATCAGTCGCAATAATGGCACATAATTTAAGTTTTTATAAAAGTAACATAAATCCTTACATAACTAATGAGTAGAGGAAAAATTGAAAACAAAGCTTAGAAGTGAGTAGAATAGAATGAAGCGGGTAGAATAGAATGGGGTGGGAGGTAAGGAAAGAAAGATAAGAAAGATGAAAGGATTGCAGTATCATTAATAACTCATATGCTCTTAAAGTAATCATGTATTACCATCTTGTAGTTACCTCTATTCAGCAAGGTCCTAATAGGCTGTGGAATGGCATTCCAAAGTCTCACGGCATTAATAAAAAACAGTCTAGCAGATGTGAGGTAGTTATGCTTTGGAACAATCAGAATTTGATGTCGCCTCGACATGGTCATCGTAAGTTTAACAAAAAGGTATTGAGGAGTTCGGTACTCAATCAGCTTGTACAAAAATATGCAGTTACGCGCTGCCAAATAATTTTCAATGCTACACCCCAAGATAGCAGTCTTCCATGAGGAGATATGATCAAACTTTTGAAGGCCATATACATACCGCGTTACATTATTAAACGCAACATTGACTTTATGCAAGGAGATTGAGTCGAGTTTGCTATAAACCACTTCAGAGTATGTAAATAGTGGTAAGACGAGCTGCTTGGCTAATTTTAGCCTGGTATCTAGTGGAGTAATATAAGAAGACATTCTAAGGCGACGCAACACAGCATACACACTACTCACGACTTTGTTCACATGATCACGAGGATTCAGTCTGGAGTTGATAACAATACCTAAATTCCTAATTTTTTCAGTAACAGTGAGAGCACAGGTACCAATATATAATTTGGGTATATCTTCAGGATGACTTACACCATGGGTAATAGGCAGAACGAAGGATTTCTGTGCATATAAACATAGACAATTGAGACTAGCCCACGCAGATATCGCTGCCAAATCGCTATTAATCTTGTAGCATAAATCATCTACTAAGCCAATACGACTGGATAAGTACAATTGTAGATCATCAGCGTACGCATGAGCATTGACATGTTGGTACACAGAAAACACATCATTAATAAAAATACTGAACAATAACGGTCCAAGCACTGACCCTTGTGGAACCCCTGCAAACAATAGTTCTAGGCTGAGAGAAAATATCTTTTACTTTGACTTTCTGTGATCTTTCTTCAAGGTAGCTAGACATCAGCCTTAGAGAGGTGTCATCAAAATCAAACTTATACTTGAGTTTGTTACATAAGAGCTTGTGATTAGCACAGTCAAAAGCTTTCGATAAGTCAAGAAGACAAAGAAGAGTTAACTCCCCTTGATCAAAATTTATCCTGTTATCATCTAAAATCTTTGTTATTACAGTAGAGCAACTATGCCCAGACCTAAAGCCAGATTGCAATGGTGAGAGTAAGTCTCTCATTTGAATAAACGATGTTATCTGCGTTGCCATTAGTGATTCACACACCTTCGAGAGTGCAGGCTAAATACTAATCGGACGATAATCACATGGGTTAGCTGCATTAGTTTTTTTAGGAACTGGGATAATAATTGCTTTTTTCCACTCTGACGGATAAGAACAACTAGTAAAACAATGGTTTATTATATGCGTTATAGTACCAAGGATAAATGGCAGTACAATTTTTATAAATTTAAGGGGAATTCCATCTTCGCCTACCGCGTTCGACTTAATTCCCATTAATGCTTTCAAAACCTCACTCTCACTCACTCCTGAAAAACTAAATTTATTAACAGAACTATCATCTGACAGAGTATCTTCATTGGACAGTGGAGCGCTCATCTTGTTGTTTGCACTGATGAAAAATTCATTCAGAACATCAGGATTGTATTCACATTCTAAATTGGCACTTCCATGTACATTGAGTTTTTTTAGGTTCCGCCACAACTCTTTAGCTGGAAGGGATGCATCAAGCTTCGCATTGCAATACCTCTTCTTTGCCAGACGGATAATATTTGTCGTTTCATTTCTGGAAATCTTGTACTGGCACCACGAGAAGTCATTTGGAGCTCTTCTCCATTTCGCATGCAACCGGTTACGTTTTCTAATAGCAAGAAAAACCTCCTTAGTGTACCATGGGCATGATTTGCTCATGGCTCTTGCCGAACGAATGGGCACATGCGCATTAAACATTTCCATTAGGTTTTTATTGAGGAAGTCAAGTTTGCTATCAACAGATTCGCAGCGCCAGCAAACGCGGGATAAATCACAAAACAGCTCATCAGCATTTAAAGACCTAAAATCCCGATAGGTAAAAGTAACGTCCACAGAGCTACGATTAAACGCAACATCTAATGAGCAAAAAATTAAGTCATGATCCGATATAAAAAAACACTGGTCAAATTTGAGTATGTGATTCAGGTCAGAAGTGATGAAAATATCCAACAGGCTAGGTTGAGAGTTAGGAGCATATCTAGTAGGTATCAACTTGTTAACAATAGAAAGCCCACCAGCCGAAACATGGTCATTAAGATTATTAGAATAAGAGTCATTCACAAGTAAATTAACATTAAAGTCACCTGAAATAATATAATGCTCATAATTTATTAAGAGCACAGAAAGCTCGTCAAAAAATAAATCCAGCGTACAAGACTTATTCGGGTTATATACACATGCGTGTCTCTTGTTGTTCCAACTGAGATGCCATGCGTGTCTGTTGTTGTTCCAACTGAGATGCCATGCGTGTCTCTTGTTATTCCAACTGAGATGCCATGCGTGCGTCTTGTTGTTCCAACTGAGATGCCATGCGTGTCTCTTGTTGTTCCAACTGAGATGCCATGCGTGTCTCTTGTTGTTCCAACTGAGATGCCATGCGTGTCTCTTGTTGTTCCAACTGAGATGCCATGCGTGTCTCTTGTTGTTCCAACTGAGATGCCATGCGTGTCTCTTGTTGTTCCAACTGAGATGCCATGCGTGTCTCTTGTTGTTCCAACTGAGATGCCATGCGTGTCTCTTGTTGTTCCAACTGAGATACCATGCGTGTCTCTTGTTGTTCCAACTGAGATGCCATGCGTGTCTCTTGTTGTTCCAACTAAGATGCCATGCGTGTCTCTTGTTGTTCCAACTGAGATGCCATGCGTGTCTCTTGTTGTTCCAACTGAGATGCCATGCGTGTCTCTTGTTGTTCCAACTGAGATGCCATGCGTGTCTCTTGTTGTTCCAACTGAGATGCCATGCGTGTCTCTTGTTGTTCCAACTGAGATGCCATGCGTGTCTCTTGTTGTTCCAACTGAGCTGCCATGCGTGTCTCTTGTTGTTCCAACTGAGATGCCATGCGTGTCTCTTGTTGTTCCAACTGAGATGACATGCGTGTCTCTTGTTGTTCCAACTGAGATGCCATGCGTGTCTCTTGTTGTTCCAACTGTGATGCCATGCGTGTCTCTTGTTGTTCCAACTGAGATGCCATGCGTGTCTCTTGTTGTTCCAACTGAGATGCCATGCGTGTCTCTTGTTGTTCCAACTGAGATGCCATGCGTGTCTCTTGTTGTTCCAACTGAGATGCCATGCGTGTCTCTTGTTGTTCCAACTGAGATGCCATGCGTGTCTCTTGTTGTTCCAACTGAGATGCCATGCGTGTCTCTTGTTGTTCCAACTGAGATGCCATGCGTGTCTCTTGTTGTTCCAACTGAGATGCCATGCGTGTCTCTTGTTGTTCCAACTGAGATGCCATGCGTGTCTCTTGTTGTTCCAACTGAGATGCCATGCGTGTCTCTTGTTGTTCCAACTGAGATGCCATGCGTGTCTCTTGTTGTTCCAACTGAGATGCCATGCGTGTCTCTTGTTGTTCCAACTGAGATGCCATGCGTGTCTCTTGTTGTTCCAACTGAGATGCCATGCGTGTCTCTTGTTGTTCCAACTGAGATGCCATGCGTGTCTCTTGTTGTTCCAACTGAGATGCCATGCGTGTCTCTTGTTGTTCCAACTGAGATGCCATGCGTGTCTCTTGTTGTTCCAACTGAGATGCCATGCGTGTCTCTTGTTGTTCCAACTGAGATGCCATGCGTGTCTCTTGTTGTTCCAAATGAGATGCCATGCGTGTCTCTTGTTGTTCCAACTGAGATGCCATGCGTGTCTCTTGTTGTTCCAACTGAGATGCCATGCGTGTCTCTTGTTGTTCCAACTGAGAAGCCATGCGTGTCTCTTGTTGTTCCAACTGAGATGCCATGCGTGTCTCTTGTTGTTCCAACTGAGAAGCCATGCGTGTCTCTTGTTGTTCCAACTGAGATGCCATGCGTGTCTCTTGTTGTTCCAACTGAGAAGCCATGCGTGTCTCTTGTTGTTCCAACTGAGATGCCATGCGTGTCTCTTGTTGTTCCAACTGAGATGCCATGCGTGTCTCTTGTTGTTCCAACTGAGATGCCATGCGTGTCTCTTGTTGTTCCAACTGAGAAGCCATGCGTGTCTCTTGTTGTTCCAACTGAGATGCCATGCGTGTCTCTTGTTGTTCCAACTGAGATGCCATGCGTGTCTCTTGTTGTTCCAACTGAGAAGCCATGCGTGTCTCTTGTTGTTCCAACTGAGATGCCATGCGTGTCTCTTGTTGTTCCAACTGAGAAGCCATGCGTGTCTCTTGTTGTTCCAACTGAGATGCCATGCGTGTCTCTTGTTGTTCCAACTGAGATGCCATGCGTGTCTCTTGTTGTTCCAATTTTGATGTTACGTTCGTCGACATCTGAGCCAATGCAGCCAATAACGAGTTTGTGTCCACATTTTCCACTGAATTCGGGGTATCCTTTTTTCCTTCCACTCTCGCTACCTCATCCACAAGCTGAAAAACATGATCGTCAACGTTGATTCCACCTGCTTCCATAGCCTCTCGCAAACGTGCTTGTATTGCCTGTTGTGTGCAATCCACGTTGCTCCAACTCGTTTTTGAGTTGCTGGATCTTCAATTCATGCAACTTTACCATGTCCTTGCTATCCTCGGAATGTCCTTGTTTTTATTTAAAAATACCGCTTCTGACACCAATTATGACGAACTCGATGATTCCTCGATTATTTTCCCTGAGTCCGATCACTGTACGTTAAATAAAACACTGAGATTTTGCTCTATAAATAGTACGCTTTATTCACTACTAAAAACCGTAGTACAATATCGCGGGTTCAGTACTTCACTGTACAACACTTGAAAATAAACTGATTGATTTTGCGGCAGTGAAACCGCTTTATATACCCTAGCAGTCCGTCAGCTTCATCACCTAGAAATGTCTACACATTTCTGGTTTATTCGTGCAACCCTGTTCTCGAAGCGTTTATCTATCGTCATCTCCTCTTTGTGTCACATTCGCAAATATGCGTGCCGCCTCCCACATTCTCGCTCTCGCGTCATGTACCTATACAGCTGTAGTTCTTTCCGTTGTAGTAGTAAGCTATTGGTGGTATACAGGTACATTCGCCACAATATTAAGGCGCGTGCGCTCATGCTAAATTGTGTTTGTCGCATTTCTTCTTTGTAGCTCTTCGCTACGAACAAGATCCAACTGGTCGATTGTTATAACTGCGTGGCACACGCGTGTACCCGAGCACTTCAATGTGCCGTGGCAGTTTTTGATGATGTTATTCTGTAAATGACTAATGCACAAATTTGCACCAATTTTTATGGTTCATGACTAAGTTCAACCATGCTATTTTGATTTGGTCACAAAGCAAGCCCAAGCTGTCCCAAAGTGACCTCAAGTGGTCCCAAAGTGACCCCAAGTGGTCCCAAAGTGACCCCAAGTGGTCCCAAAGTGACCCCAAGTGGTCCCAAAGTGACCTCAAGTGGTCCCAAAGTGTACCCAAGTGGTCCCCAATTAAAAAAATTAAAATGATTTTGAAAAATTAAAAATAGAAAATGCAATGTCAAATTCAAGGTATAACGTACATACATACGAGTATGTATATCATTAGGACCCCTTGGGGTCATTTTGGGGACATGCATAGTTACGTATGTACATTATGTTGTCATTAATTTAAAAAATTTAATTGATTTTGAAAAATTAGAAATAGAAAATGCAATGTCAAATTCAAGGTATCACGTACATATGTAAATCATTTAAAAAGTTACCGAGTGTGTATTATATATTATATTGTATATCCAATACTGTGTTATCTTGTAACGAATTCAATAAACAAAAATCACAAACTAAGTTAAACCTCAGGGTTCGGAATTATACATTAATGAAGATTCCAGTACGTTCTTTTGCTTTCGCATTCACGAACATGAAGATAAAAAACAATGTTTGGAGTTTTAACCCAATAGTTATAGTTAGAAATATGTCATAATCAAACGCCTAGAATTATGCTAATATAATTGCCAGTTTACCCAATTTTTTTAAATAAATTTACAAAATAGTTTTCAGGCGCTTGATTTGACATATTTTTGCGATCTCTAGTTATAGTGAATACCGACGATGCTGTAGGAGCAGTGGAGCCAGAATTTTTTCAAAAATCCGGATAGATCGAGAAAAAGAAACGGCTAAAAAAAAAATTATTTCGGCGAAAAAAATTATAATTTTGGCCGGAAAAACGGCTAGAAATTTTTAATCAACTTTTAACACGTTTTATTCGGTTTTTTTATATTATAACAAAGTCCTTACATAATTATAGAACACCTTGTTCTGACATGTTCACAGGCCTTATGTAATTTTATTTTAATTTTTATTTTTTGCTTATAAAATTCTAATTTGAAAACAGTAAATGTCTCCGCTCTAAGCGTTTACTCTGACTTTTTTAACTTAAAAAAACTGTTTGGTAAAAGTACAAAAATTTTGAATCAAAAAGCCGAAAATGCCAATATGTAGCCCGTTCAATTCTAGTTTAACAAAGTGTAAGTTTTAAGTATCTCAAAAATCTCCTTTAATATATATACATAGATGTGACTTATGTAAATAAAAGGCACAACGAGCAAAATTTTTGGTCGCAATAAAATAAGGCATCAGGTAATGGACATATTTAAAATAACATGTACTTTCATGACATAAAATGAAAAAAAAAAAAAAAAATTATAATAATTTGAGAAAAATGTAGGTATATACATTTTACAATATTTCTATATCACAATTTTCTATATCTTGCTCTGTACTATTATAAATGTTAGAGTTTATAATATTTCTATATCACAATTTTCTATATCTTGCTCTGCCCAATCATAAATGTTAGATGTGTTGAACTAAGTTTATTACAAAAAAATTTTTTACTACATTGGCAAAAAAGCTAAAAACGGCTGGAAAAAGAAAGAAAATGGCTAGCAGCTAGATTCAAATTTTTCCGGCTAAATGAAAAAAAAACAGCTAGATCTAGCCGTAAAACGGCTAAAATGGCAACACTGTGTAGGAGTTGCAAAGTTGATGAGGAGGAGGAAAGGGTGAAGCACCTTATCTGCAACTGCCCGGCTTCAAGCGGCGCGAGGACGCACTTTATGGGTTCCCTTCCTGGATAGCCTACGCCAGACCGCGGAACTGGACATAAAGGACTTGATGGCCTTAATAAAGTCATCTAAGTGGTTCGAGGAGGAGTAATGGTCAGTGTTGCCAGATTTTTTTGGCGAACCGGCTAGATTGACGAAAAAATCGGCTAGAATCGACTAAATACATTTTTTTTATTAAATTCATATCGTCTTTTGGGAAAGATGGAGATTTCTGCACCTGATATTGAAAGAAAATGATATGTTCAATGGCTAAATAAAATCTGCCAAGTCTAAAAAATATATGGAAAGCTTCTTACTCCATGAATTGGAGTACAAAATACAATTTTGAAAATTAAGTGAAGGCGATTCAAAAGATCTGAACCTTGAACTCTCCTTCAGATTACCTGAACACTGCTGTGTCTTCCAGGCTGAAGTCTCAGCAATCATGTACGCCGCGGCTTGGATAGGTCAATACACTAAAGGACAGGATATTGTTATCCTCAGCGACGGCCAAGCAGCCATCAAATCCCTTGAGTCTGTTTGCCACATACAAGCTAATGCTGAAAGAGTACACACTCCGCCAAGACTAAGAAAGAAGGCTGGATTTAATTGTTTGTAAAGAAAGCAAAAAAAGACCAATGAAAGTCTTGAAAAATGTCTCGATGTTGCTATTCAAAATCACCAAAAAATTTCAACTGGTCTAATTTCTTAAGTCGACTTAGGCTGTTATTGCTTATTGGGGTGATTCAAAAAAAATGTCGCCTTGGTCTTACCCCGTAAAAAGCTAGGTATTCAAGAGAAAATAAGCCTTGCAAAAAATTAGCGCCCTAACTTAACCCTTAAGGGTGGCTATTTTTTCGCCTTTCCCATACATTTTGTATAGGGCAAAATGGCATTTTTTTCCCAAAATGATTTTTCGAAACTTTTTCCAAAATATTTTTACATACTCTTAAAGGTATTTCACGCACATACACGTATTAAATCTAGTAAATTTTGAATGGCTGTAATTATTTTAATAGTTAAGATAATCACCCATGGCTTACCAAATTGGAAGCTTCAACTTTAAGAGTATGTAAAAATATTTTGAAAAAAGTTTCAAAAATAAAAAGAAAATTCTCTTTGAAAAAAAAAAAGCCATTTTTCCCCATACAAAATATATGGGGAAGGGCGAAAAAATTATCACCCCTAAGGGTTAGAGGGCAAATTTTTTGCAAGGCTTTTTTTCTCATCAATACCTAAAGTTTCATGGGGTGAGACCAAAAAAAATAATTTTTTTTTAATTTGAATCACCCTAATATATGGGTCATTCCATATGAAATTTAGCACTAAAATTTAAAAATGCCCTTACTTACTTACTTAAAATAGCCTTTAACCACCTAGGCGATTTTGGCCGTCCAACATGTTACGCCAGTCGGTTCTCTGTTGAGCCAACTGGCGCCAATTAGAGACACCGCGTCCTGCCTCTACTTGGTCCTGCCATCGAAGTGGTGGTCTCCCTCTTCCTCTACTTCCACCGACGGGTGCCGATAAAAATACCTTCTGGGCCGGAGCGTCTTCGTTCATTCGCACCACGTGTCCTAGCCAGCGGAGCCGCTGGGTTTTAATTCGCTGAACTATGTCCACGTCTGTGTAAAGCTCATACAGCTCATCATTATATCTTCTTCGGTACTCGCCGTCGCCAACTTTTAGGGGTCCATAAATCTTTCGAAGAATTTTTCTCTCGAATACTCCCAGATCCGCCTCATCAGATGCTGTCAGTGTCCATGCTTCTGCACCATACAGCAGGACGGGTACGATAAGTGACTTATAGAGTGTTGTTTTTGTTCGTCGAGAGAGGACTTTACTTCTAAATTGCCTACTCAGCCCAAAGTAGCATTTGTTTGCAAGAGTTATTCTTCTGTGGATTTCCAGGCTTATATTGTCCCTTACTATATCGATTGGCTGCCAATAGTGGCGTGGTTGCCAAGGCGCGCATGCGCTGACTCTTTGCTTGATTTCTGTGCATATAAACATAGACAATTGAGACTAGCCCACGCAGATATCGCTGCCAAATCGCTATTAATCTTGTAGCATAAATCATCTACTAAGCCAATACGACTGGATAAGTACAATTGTAGATCATCAGCGTACGCATGAGCATTGACATGTTGGCACACAGAAAACACATCATTAATAAAAATACTGAACAATAACGGTCCAAGCACTGACCCTTGTGGAACCCCTGCAAACAATAGTTCTAGGCTGAGAGAAAATATCTTTTACTTTGACTTTCTGTGATCTTTCTTCAAGGTAGCTAGACATCAGCCTTAGAGAGGTGTCATCAAAATCAAACTTATACTTGAGTTTGTTACATAAGAGCTTGTGATTAACACAGTCAAAAGCTTTCGATAAGTCAAGAAGACAAAGAAGAGTTAACTCCCCTTGATCAAAATTTATCCTGTTATCATCTAAAATCTTTGTTATTACAGTAGAGCAACTATGCCCAGACCTAAAGCCAGATTGCAATGGTGAGAGTAAGTCTCTCATTTGAATAAACGATGTTATCTGCGTTGCCATTAGTGATTCACACACCTTCGAGAGTGCAGGCTAAATACTAATCGGACGATAATCACATGGGTTAGCTGCATTAGTTTTTTTAGGAACTGGGATAATAATTGCTTTTTTCCACTCTGACGGATAAGAACAACTAGTAAAACAATGGTTTATTATATGCGTTATAGTACCAAGGATAAATGGCAGTACAATTTTTATAAATTTAAGGGGAATTCCATCTTCGCCTACCGCGTTCGACTTAATTCCCATTAATGCTTTCAAAACCTCACTCTCACTCACTCCTGAAAAACTAAATTTATTAACAGAACTATCATCTGACAGAGTATCTTCATTGGACAGTGGAGCGCTCATCTTGTTGTTTGCACTGATGAAAAATTCATTCAGAACATCAGGATTGTATTCACATTCTAAATTGGCACTTCCATGTACATTGAGTTTTTTTAGGTTCCGCCACAACTCTTTAGCTGGAAGGGATGCATCAAGCTTCGCATTACAATACCTCTTCTTTGCCAGACGGATAATATTTGTCGTTTCATTTCTGGAAATCTTGTACTGGCACCACGAGAAGTCATTTGGAGCTCTTCTCCATTTCGCATGCAACCGGTTACGTTTTCTAATAGCAAGAAAAACCTCCTTAGTGTACCATGGGCATGATTTGCTCATGGCTCTTGCCGAACGAATGGGCACATGCGCATTAAACATTTCCATTAGGTTTTTATTGAGGAAGTCAAGTTTGCTATCAACAGATTCGCAGCGCCAGCAAACGCGGGATAAATCACAAAACAGCTCATCAGCATTTAAAGACCTAAAATCCCGATAGGTAAAAGTAACGTCCACAGAGCTACGATTAAACGCAACATCTAATGAGCAAAAAATTAAGTCATGATCCGATATAAAAAAACACTGGTCAAATTTGAGTATGTGATTCAGGTCAGAAGTGATGAAAATATCCAACAGGCTAGGCTGAGAGTTAGGAGCATATCTAGTAGGTATCAACTTGTTAACAATAGAAAGCCCACCAGCCGAAACATGGTCATTAAGATTATTAGAATAAGAGTCATTCACAAGTAAATTAACATTAAAGTCACCTGAAATAATATAATGCTCATAATTTATTAAGAGCACAGAAAGCTCGTCAAAAAATAAATCCAGCGTACAAGACTTATTCGGGTTATATACACATGCGTGTCTCTTGTTGTTCCAACTGAGATGCCATGCGTGTCTGTTGTTGTTCCAACTGAGATGCCATGCGTGTCTCTTGTTATTCCAACTGAGATGCCATGCGTGCGTCTTGTTGTTCCAACTGAGATGCCATGCGTGTCTCTTGTTGTTCCAACTGAGATGCCATGCGTGTCTCTTGTTGTTCCAACTGAGATGCCATGCGTGTCTCTTGTTGTTCCAACTGAGATGCAATGCGTGTCTCTTGTTGTTCCAACTGAGATGCCATGCGTGTCTCTTGTTGTTCCAACTGAGATGCCATGCGTGTCTCTTGTTGTTCCAACTGAGATGCCATGCATGTCTCTTGTTGTTCCAACTGAGATACCATGCGTGTCTCTTGTTGTTCCAACTGAGATGCCATGCGTGTCTCTTGTTGTTCCAACTAAGATGCCATGCGTGTCTCTTGTTGTTCCAACTGAGATGCCATGCGTGTCTCTTGTTGTTCCAACTGAGATGCCATGCGTGTCTCTTGTTGTTCCAACTGAGATGCCATGCGTGTCTCTTGTTGTTCCAACTGAGATGCCATGCGTGTCTCTTGTTGTTCCAACTGAGATGCCATGCGTGTCTCTTGTTGTTCCAACTGAGATGCCATGCGTGTCTCTTGTTGTTCCAACTGAGCTGCCATGCGTGTCTCTTGTTGTTCCAACTGAGATGCCATGCGTGTCTCTTGTTGTTCCAACTGAGATGACATGCGTGTCTCTTGTTGTTCCAACTGAGATGCCATGCGTGTCTCTTGTTGTTCCAACTGTGATGCCATGCGTGTCTCTTGTTGTTCCAACTGAGATGCCATGCGTGTCTCTTGTTGTTCCAACTGAGATGCCATGCGTGTCTCTTGTTGTTCCAACTGAGATGCCATGCGTGTCTCTTGTTGTTCCAACTGAGATGCCATGCGTGTCTCTTGTTGTTCCAACTGAGATGCCATGCGTGTCTCTTGTTGTTCCAACTGAGATGCCATGCGTGTCTCTTGTTGTTCCAACTGAGATGACATGCGTGTCTCTTGTTGTTCCAACTGAGATGCCATGCGTGTCTCTTGTTGTTCCAACTGAGATGCCATGCGTGTCTCTTGTTGTTCCAACTGAGATGCCATGCGTGTCTCTTGTTGTTCCAACTGAGATGCCATGCGTGTCTCTTGTTGTTCCAACTGAGATGCCATGCGTGTCTCTTGTTGTTCCAACTGAGATGCCATGCGTGTCTCTTGTTGTTCCAAATGAGATGCCATGCGTGTCTCTTGTTGTTCCAACTGAGATGCCATGCGTGTCTCTTGTTGTTCCAACTGAGATGCCATGCGTGTCTCTTGTTGTTCCAACTGAGAAGCCATGCGTGTCTCTTGTTGTTCCAACTGAGATGCCATGCGTGTCTCTTGTTGTTCCAACTGAGAAGCCATGCGTGTCTCTTGTTGTTCCAACTGAGATGCCATGCGTGTCTCTTGTTGTTCCAACTGAGAAGCCATGCGTGTCTCTTGTTGTTCCAACTGAGATGCCATGCGTGTCTCTTGTTGTTCCAACTGAGATGCCATGCTTGTCTCTTGTTGTTCCAACTGAGAAGCCATGCGTGTCTCTTGTTGTTCCAACTGAGATGCCATGCGTGTCTCTTGTTGTTCCAACTGAGATGCCATGCGTGTCTCTTGTTGTTCCAACTGAGAAGCCATGCGTGTCTCTTGTTGTTCCAACTGAGATGCCATGCGTGTCTCTTGTTGTTCCAACTGAGAAGCCATGCGTGTCTCTTGTTGTTCCAACTGAGATGCCATGCGTGTCTCTTGTTGTTCCAATTTTGATGTTACGTTCGTCGACATCTGAGCCAATGCAGCCAATAACGAGTTTGTGTCCACATTTTCCACTGAATTCGGGGTATCCTTTTTTCCTTCCACTCTCGCTACCTCATCCACAAGCTGAAAAACATGATCGTCAACGTTGATTCCACCTGCTTCCATAGCCTCTCGCAAACGTGCTTGTATTGCCTGTTGTGTGCAATCCACGTTGCTCCAACTCGTTTTTGAGTTGCTGGATCTTCAATTCATGCAACTTTACCATGTCCTTGCTATCCTCGGAATGTCCTTGTTTTTATTTAAAAATACCGCTTCTGACACCAATTATGACGAACTCGATGATTCCTCGATTATTTTCCCTGAGTCCGATCACTGTACGTTAAATAAAACACTGAGATTTTGCTCTATAAATAGTACGCTTTATTCACTACTAAAAACCGTAGTACAATATCGCGGGTTCAGTACTTCACTGTACAACACTTGAAAATAAACTGATTGATTTTGCGGCAGTGAAACCGCTTTATATACCCTAGCAGTCCGTCAGCTTCATCACCTAGAAATGTCTACACATTTCTGGTTTATTCGTGCAACCCTGTTCTCGAAGCGTTTATCTATCGTCATCTCCTCTTTGTGTCACATTCGCAAATATGCGTGCCGCCTCCCACATTCTCGCTCTCGCGTCATGTACCTATACAGCTGTAGTTCTTTCCGTTGTAGTAGTAAGCTATTGGTGGTATACAGGTACATTCGCCACAATATTAAGGCGCGTGCGCTCATGCTAAATTGTGTTTGTCGCATTTCTTCTTTGTAGCTCTTCGCTACGAACAAGATCCAACTGGTCGATTGTTATAACTGCGTGGCACACGCGTGTACCCGAGCACTTCAATGTGCCGTGGCAGTTTTTGATGATGTTATTCTGTAAATGACTAATGCACAAATTTGCACCAATTTTTATGGTTCATGACTAAGTTCAACCATGCTATTTTGATTTGGTCACAAAGCAAGCCCAAGCTGTCCCAAAGTGACCTCAAGTGGTCCCAAAGTGACCCCAAGTGGTCCCAAAGTGACCCCAAGTGGTCCCAAAGTGACCCCAAGTGGTCCCAAAGTGACCTCAAGTGGTCCCAAAGTGTACCCAAGTGGTCCCCAATTAAAAAAATTAAAATGATTTTGAAAAATTAAAAATAGAAAATGCAATGTCAAATTCAAGGTATAACGTACATACATACGAGTATGTATATCATTAGGACCCCTTGGGGTCATTTTGGGGACATGCATAGTTACGTATGTACATTATGTTGTCATTAATTTAAAAAATTTAATTGATTTTGAAAAATTAGAAATAGAAAATGCAATGTCAAATTCAAGGTATCACGTACATATGTAAATCATTTAAAAAGTTACCGAGTGTGTATTATATATTATATTGTATATCCAATACTGTGTTATCTTGTAACGAATTCAATAAACAAAAATCACAAACTAAGTTAAACCTCAGGGTTCGGAATTATACATTAATGAAGATTCCAGTACGTTCTTTTGCTTTCGCATTCACGAACATGAAGATAAAAAACAATGTTTGGAGTTTTAACCCAATAGTTATAGTTAGAAATATGTCATAATCAAACGCCTAGAATTATGCTAATATAATTGCCAGTTTACCCAATTTTTTTAAATAAATTTACAAAATAGTTTTCAGGCGCTTGATTTGACATATTTTTGCGATCTCTAGTTATAGTGAATACCGACGATGCTGTAGGAGCAGTGGAGCCAGAATTTTTTCAACAATCCGGATAGATCGAGAAAAAGAAACGGCTAAAAAAAAAATTATTTCGGCGAAAAAAATTATAATTTTGGCCGGAAAAACGGCTAGAAATTTTTAATCAACTTTTAACACGTTTTATTCGGTTTTTTTATATTATAACAAAGTCCTTACATAATTATAGAACACCTTGTTCTGACATGTTCACAGGCCTTATGTAATTTTATTTTAATTTTTATTTTTTGCTTATAGAATTCTAATTTGAAAACAGTAAATGTCTCCGCTCTAAGCGTTTACTCTGACTTTTTTAACTTAAAAAAACTGTTTGGTAAAAGTACAAAAATTTTGAATCAAAAAGCCGAAAATGCCAATATGTAGCCCGTTCAATTCTAGTTTAACAAAGTGTAAGTTTTAAGTATCTCAAAAATCTCCTTTAATATATATACATAGATGTGACTTATGTAAATAAAAGGCACAACGAGCAAAATTTTTGGTCGCAATAAAATAAGGCATCAGGTAATGGACATATTTAAAATAACATGTACTTTCATGACATAAAATGAAAAAAAAAAAAAAAAATTATAATAATTTGAGAAAAATGTAGGTATATACATTTTACAATATTTCTATATCACAATTTTCTATATCTTGCTCTGTACTATTATAAATGTTAGAGTTTATAATATTTCTATATCACAATTTTCTATATCTTGCTCTGCCCAATCATAAATGTTAGATGTGTTGAACTAAGTTTATTACAAAAAAATTTTTTACTACATTGGCAAAAAAGCTAAAAACGGCTGGAAAAAGAAAGAAAATGGCTAGCAGCTAGATTCAAATTTTTCCGGCTAAATGAAAAAAAACAGCTAGATCTAGCCGTAAAACGGCTAAAATGGCAACACTGTGTAGGAGTTGCAAAGTTGATGAGGAGGAGGAAAGGGTGAAGCACCTTATCTGCAACTGCCCGGCTTCAAGCGGCGCGAGGACGCACTTTATGGGTTCCCTTCCTGGATAGCCTACGCCAGACCGCGGAACTGGACATAAAGGACTTGATGGCCTTAATAAAGTCATCTAAGTGGTTCGAGGAGGAGTAATGGTCAGTGTTGCCAGATTTTTTTGGCGAACCGGCTAGATTGACGAAAAAATCGGCTAGAATCGACTAAATACATTTTTTTTATTAAATTCATATCGTCTTTTGGGAAAGATGGAGATTTCTGCACCTGATATTGAAAGAAAATGATATGTTCAATGGCTAAATAAAATCTGCCAAGTCTAAAAAATATATGGAAAGCTTCTTACTCCATGAATTGGAGTACAAAATACAATTTTGAAAATTAAGTGAAGGCGATTCAAAAGATCTGAACCTTGAACTCTCCTTCAGATTACCTGAACACTGCTGTGTCTTCCAGGCTGAAGTCTCAGCAATCATGTACGCCGCGGCTTGGATAGGTCAATACACTAAAGGACAGGATATTGTTATCCTCAGCGACGGCCAAGCAGCCATCAAATCCCTTGAGTCTGTTTGCCACATACAAGCTAATGCTGAAAGAGTACACACTCCGCCAAGACTAAGAAAGAAGGCTGGATTTAATTGTTTGTAAAGAAAGCAAAAAAAGACCAATGAAAGTCTTGAAAAATGTCTCGATGTTGCTATTCAAAATCACCAAAAAATTTCAACTGGTCTAATTTCTTAAGTCGACTTAGGCTGTTATTGCTTATTGGGGTGATTCAAAAAAAATGTCGCCTTGGTCTTACCCCGTAAAAAGCTAGGTATTCAAGAGAAAATAAGCCTTGCAAAAAATTAGCGCCCTAACTTAACCCTTAAGGGTGGCTATTTTTTCGCCTTTCCCATACATTTTGTATAGGGCAAAATGGCATTTTTTTCCCAAAATGATTTTTCGAAACTTTTTCCAAAATATTTTTACATACTCTTAAAGGTATTTCACGCACATACACGTATTAAATCTAGTAAATTTTGAATGGCTGTAATTATTTTAATAGTTAAGATAATCACCCATGGCTTACCAAATTGGAAGCTTCAACTTTAAGAGTATGTAAAAATATTTTGAAAAAAGTTTCAAAAATAAAAAGAAAATTCACTTTGAAAAAAAAAAGCCATTTTTCCCCATACAAAATATATGGGGAAGGGCGAAAAAAATAGCCACCCCTAAGGGTTAGAGGGCAAATTTTTTGCAAGGCTTTTTTTCTCATCAATACCTAAAGTTTCATGGGGTGAGACCAAAAAAAATAATTTTTTTTTAATTTGAGTCACCCTAATATATGGGTCATTCCATATGAAATTTAGCACTAAAATTTAAAAATGCCCTTACTTACTTACTTAAAATAGCCTTTAACCACCTAGGCGATTTTGGCCGTCCAACATGTTACGCCAGTCGGTTCTCTTTTCTCTCGAATACTCCCAGATCCGTCTCATCAGATGCTGTCAGTGTCCATGCTTCTGCACCATACAGCAGGACGGGTACGATAAGTGACTTATAGAGTGTTGTTTTTGTTCGTCGAGAGAGGACTTTACTTCTAAATTGCCTACTCAGCCCAAAGTAGCATTTGTTTGCAAGAGTTATTCTTCTGTGGATTTCCAGGCTTATATTGTCCCTTACTATATCGATTGGCTGCCAATAGTGGCGTGGTTGCCAAGGCGCGCATGCGCTGACTCTTTGCTTGATGCCAGCAGGTACTTCGTTTTACCTTCGTTCACCACCAAACCTTGTAATATATTGTTCCAGCGCGGTTAAGTTCTGCAGCTTGTATTATTTTCTCCAGCATCAAATTAAAGAAATCGCACGATAGGGGGTCGCCCTGCCTGAAACCTCGTTTAGGGTGGAACGCCTCGGAGAGGTCTCTGCCAATTCTGACCGAGCTGGTGGTGTTGTTCAGCGTCATTTTGCACAGCCGTATAAGTTTTGCTGGGAAACCAAAATCAAACATAGCAGGATATAGGCTACTCATTTTCGTGCTGTCGAAGGCGGCTTTAAAATTACCAAAGAGATGGTGTGTGTCGATCCTTTTCTCACGGGTTTTTTTCCAAGATTTGCACCCGCCGCTCGTTATAGTCGGGTTGTGGAACTTCCGATTCCATCGTCTTCGATTGTGGGTTCGGGTTCGTCCTCTTCTCTGGATTGTTGCTCTGTTCCTCCGTTTAGAAGGACAGAGAAGTGATCCCTCCATAACCTTAGTACTCTCTGAACATCTGCTACCAGGTCGCCGTTGCCATTTTTAAAGGAGTTTGCCCCCGGTTTAAAACCTTCCGTCATTCGTCGAGTTTTTTGATAAAATATTCGGACGTCGCTTCTGCTGGCTAGTATTTCAAGCTCTTCGATTTCACGCTTTTCCGCTCCCCTTTTCTTGGCACGGAAAAGCCGTCTCGCTTCCCTCTTAATCTCACGGTATAGTTCACAGGCGCTGCTCATTGTACTCGCTTTTAACGTTGCCTTATAGGCATCGTCCTTTCTTTTGACTGCGTCTTTGCACTCTCTATCATCGTACCACCTGTTTTTTCGCATTTGCCGGAATCCAATTACTTCTTCGGCTGCGGTACGAAGTGATCCGGAGATATGTTTCCACTGCTCATGCGCTCTGCTGGGTTGAATTGTGCACTCAGAGAGCAGGTGTGCGACTCGTTCTGCGAAATCATTGGCTGCCTGTTGTGACTGCAGTTTTTCGACGTCCAACTTTCCTTGCGTATTTTGTGGCGCCTCTTTTGTTGTACTTAGGCGGGTACGAATCTTGGCTGCTACTAAGTAGTGATCGGAGTCGATGTTCGGCCCCTCATCGTACGTACGTCCATAATGCTGGAAGCGTTCTGTCCGTCTATCGCAAAGTGATCGATCTGGTTGAGTGTTTTCCGATCTGGCGATAGCCATGTTGCTTGATGGATCTTTTTATGCTTGAACCTGGTACTGGATACGACCATGTTTCGTGCACCGGCGAAGTCAATCAGTCTCAATCCATTTGGTGAAGTCTCATCATGGAGGCTGAACTTTCCGACAGTGGGCCAAATACACCCTCTTTGCCCACCCTGGCGTTAAAGTCGCCAAGCATGACTTTGATATCATGACGGGGGCAGCGCTCATAAGTTTCTTCTAATTTCGCGTAGAATGCATATTTTTCCACGTCGTCCTTGTCCTCGGCCGGTGAGTGCACGGAGATAAACGATATGGTGACAAATCGTAGTTTATTCTGATTGTGGCGAGACGCTCATTCACGGCTGTGAAGGACACTACATGTTTTACAAGTCTCTTTCCTACCACAAAACCGACGCCGAATCTGCGCTCATTAGTATGGCCGCTCCAGTAGACATTGCAGGTTCGGATGGAGAATTGGATGCAAAATTTTATACAGCGGAATGGTAATTCACTGACTAGTTTATGATTTAATCAAGGTCTGAAACCGATTAAAATAACGTTCCGGTTTCGGTTTCGGTTTTGCAAACGTGTTTCGATTTCGGTTCCGGTTTCGTTCTTCAACATTTATTTCGGTTTCGGTTACGGTTTCGTTCCGGTTTCGGTTTCCAAATAAAAACACGGACAAAACAAAATTTTACTACTAAAATACTCAAGTACCTGTGCAGCTTCGAAATAGGTCTATATTTTCAAAACTTTTCTCCTGCGGCCATGATGAAATTTCTCCAATATAATAATACATTTTTTAACACTATGTATGGATGAAATTTCTGTAAAACAAATTCCTACAATTATAAGGTAGAAAATACTTTACAGTTTGCAAGATCAGTTTTTCTACAACAAGCAACATGATCGAGGTTTTTCTATTCAATTTCAAATAAAATAATTTTCATGTAATTTTTGAATTTCCAACAATTAATACATATTTTTTATTAAATGATAAAATCAAACCAAATATTTAAAATTTATTAAAACGGAACTTCCAAGCACGTCCATACCTTTCACAATTAACTCTACTGTTTTATAAGAAAAATATTAGAATGGAAATTAAATGAAATGTTAAAATCGTCAAAAACATTAATATGAGTGGTGCTTTAGGAGACAAGCCTTAACATTTCTTTTTCGGATCTCATAAACTTTTTTCGATCGCCTCATTCAACTATAGTCAAACTTCCTTTTTCAGAATTTTTATACTGAGGTCAAAACGTGTCTTTTGTAACCTTGCTTGACAATCTTCCATGAAAGTTTTCAGGGCACCTGTTTGTAAAAGAAAATACATATGTGCCCAGTAAAAGAAGTGGTACATTAAAAAAATTCAAATCGTGTGGAACCGGTTCCATGCTAATAGTGCACATTTCGTAAAAGGAAAAACCATAATTTTGTAAATTATAAAATAATAGAAGGGAATTTTTCCTTTTACGAAAGGTTAAAATCACTAATAGTGCACATTTCGTAAAAGGAGAAACCATAATTTTGTAAATTATAAAATAATAGAAGGGAATTTTTCCTTTTACGGAAGGTTAAAATCAGTAATAGTGCACATTTCGTAAAAGGGGAAACCATAATTTTGTAAATTATAAAATAATAGAAGGGAATTTTTCCTTTTACGGAAGGTTAAAATCAGTAATAGTGCACATTTCGTAAAAGGGGAAACCATAATTTTCTAAATTATAAAATAATAGAAGGGAATTTTTCCTTTTACGGAAGGTTAAAATCACTAATAGTGCACATTTCGTAAAAGGAAAAACCATAATTTTGTAAATTATAAAATAATAGAAGGGAATTTTTCCTTTTAGGAAAGGTTTAATCACTAATAGTTCACATTTCGTAAAAGGAGAAACCATAATTTTGTAAATTATAAAATAATAGAAGGCAATTTTTCCTTTTACGGAAGGTTAAAACCACTAATAGTGCATATTTCTTAAAAGGAGAAACCATAATTTTGTAAATTATAAAATAATAGAAGGGAATTTTTCCTTTTACGGAAGGCTAAAACCGCTAATAGTGCACATTTCGTAAAAGGAAAAACCATAATTTTGTAAATTATAAAATAATAGAAGGGAATTTTTCCTTTTACGAAAGGTTAAAATCACTAATAGGGCACATTTCGTAAAAGGAGAAACCATAATTTTGTAAATTATAAAATAATAGAAGGGAATTTTTCCTTTTACGGAAGGTTAAAACCGCTAATAGTGCACATTTCGTAAAAGGAAAAACCATAATTTTGTAAATTATAAAATAATAGAAGGGAATTTTTCCTTTTACGAAAGGTTAAAATCACTAATAGTGCACATTTCGTAAAAGGAGAAACCATAATTTTGTAAATTATAAAATAATAGAAGGGAATTTTTCCTTTTACGGAAGGTTAAAACCGCTAATAGTGCACATTTTGTAAAAGGAGAACCCATAATTTTGTAAATTATAAAATAATAGAAGGGAATTTTTCCTTTTACGGAAGGTTAAAACCGCTAATAGTGCACATTTCGTAAGAGGAAAAACCATAATTTTGTAAATTATAAAATAATAGAAGGGAATTTTTCCTTTTACGAAAGGTTAAAATCACTAATAGGGAACATTTCGTGAAAGGAGAAACCATAATTTTGTAAATTATAAAATAATAGAAGGGAATTTTTCCTTTTACGGAAGGTTAAAATCAGTAATAGTGCACATTTCGTAAAAGGGGAAACCATAATTTTGTAAATATTCATATAATAAAAATCCATCTCTTACAACACTGCGCTGCGCAAACAACCGCTGCCTAAAATAGCAATAGTGTCACCTGACACTATTTCCATTTCCAAAAGCGCAATAGTGTCAATTGACATTATTTCCAAGTTACCCCGGAAATAGTGTCCTTAACGCGGCCCAGCCCGCGTTACGGCCGGGCGTTGCGGCCCGGCGCGATACCACCTTGCTTGCCATTTATTTTAAGTTTTACCTCCTTAAATTCAATATTATGGCCTTATTACTTATTTGAGAGAATTTTCGGTATAGCTTTATTTCGCTTTGCGATTTAACCGAATTGGAAATATCGTCATATGGCCTTATTTCCATTTGGTTTGAGAAATAAAGCCATATGGCGTTTTTGCGTACCAGTTGTTGAGAGCAACGTCAGATTCAAGCACACTTCGTTGAATACTGAATAATGCAGTGTCCTTATTGTTGCTGCACTAGGGTCTTGGGGTGGTTGCAGTGGCTGGGGAATGGTCCAGATGCTGGTGATCGCGGCTAGTAAAATTAAATACCTCTAGTTGGTGATTGTGCACAGAATACACTGTCACTGGTGATGAACTCTGCGGCTATTGATGGTTAAATGGGTGCTTGTGGCTATCTTTTCGTGGCGGGTAATTATATCGGCGCACGATTAGTATTCAATAAAAACAACACACTTTTCAACTTTAAACGTTCTTTAGTTTAATAACTAAATATTAAATACAATTTTTAATTTTCGAATTGAGCGCGAGATCAGTGGTTGCAACTTTTCTTTGCGAGTATAGCGAGAATAATAAAAAGCAAACCGAATAGCGAGACAAAGCAGAACGAGCGACCGGCTGACAAGTGTGTGTATGTGTGTGTGCACACCTGTCAGACGGTTGCTGGCGTTGCCAACGCATCGTATTGCTATTCAGGGAGCGTGAATAAATATATAAATTATTTTAACGAGCCTTACACTAATGCTAGTATGTACATATATACATAAATATAGAAATTCATAGTTTAGAGAGATATTTAGTTTTTGGGATCACCCTTCTTATGGATTGGGCAGAGAACACTTAGATTCCAATCTACAGGCATGCATTCATCCGACCATATTCTGCACAAGAGCTGGTGCATGCACCTTACCAGCTCCTCGCTGCCGCATTTAAATAGCTCAGCGGGCAGGCCATCAGCATCCGCCGCTTTATTGTTTTTTATCCGTGATATAGCTACTCGCACCTCGTTATAGTCGGGTTGTGGAACTTCGATTCCATCGTCTTTGACTGTGGGGTCGGCTTCGTCCTCTTCTCTGGGTTGTCCTCCGTTGAGAAGGGCAGAAAAGTGATCCCTCCATAACCCTAGTACTCTCTGAACATCTGTCACCAGGTCGCCGTTGTAATTTTTACAGGAGTTTGCCCTAGGGATTTTTGGCCCAGTCTAATATATATATCGGTCATTCCATATGAAATTTAGCACTTAAATTTAAAAATGCCCACTATATTCTTTTTTCTGCTGAGAATGGAAAATAAGTCGACACCTATTTTTTGGTGGGGTGCAATGAAGCCATACGTAATAACGCCACACGGCTTTATTTCCAATCAGTTTGTGAAATAAAGCCATATGGCCTTATTTCCTATTGCTAATGGAAATAAAGCCAGTATGGCCTTATTGCCATTTTCAAAACATGCGCCGCCCAGGGCGGCCTAGTGAAAAATATAAAAAATATATAGGTATTATACAAAATCTATAAATAATAAATCAGAACTTCATTAATTTATTAGTTATAAATTTGCCTTTATTTTATAAAGTATCGGCAAGTCATTAATAATGTTTACCTACACATATAAAGTAAACTTAACAAATTGGAAAAGAAAAACTTATTCACAGTTCAACAAAATATATCGTGGGTTACCATATACGCTATATATATTTACTAGCAACCCGCTCCGGCTTCGCACGGAAAAATGTAAATTACATGGAATTCAGTACGGCAATAAGGCCATGAATTGAAAATACATTCATACATACATACGTCCGAAATTTAATTATGCGAGAGATTCGTGCATATGTACTTACATACATACGTATCGAGTTCTTTCACCATACGATCTAATTCAACATGAATGAGGTGGGGTGAGATTCCCGCATAATCGGTTGACAGCGAACAAACACACAAACAGCGTTCTTTCACCATACGATCTCACCCCACCTCATTCATAACGCTGTTTGTGTGTTTATTCGCTGTCAAGTTCTAATGGCTCATTCGTTTAACAGCGAACAAACAACCAAACAGCTTTTTTGGAAAAAGTGCTGTTTTTGTTTAAACAATTTTGGTTAAATAAGATATGAAACAACTTTTTTTTTGATGCAGAACGAAAGTAAATATTTCAAAGTTTAACTTCAAGTAAGTTTCATTTTAATCGGTGGATTCGTTTAGGATTTATGGCTGTGTAAACAAAAAATGTATGGTTTTTTACCACATTTTGTCCGATTGCCACGCCCCCTTTATATATTTCTTCACCTTATAATGACATAAACCTTCCTCTTCAACCAATCTATTTATTAATAAAAAACCACATAAAAATCCGTTGCTTAGTTTTCAAGATTTAAGCATTCAAGGGAAAAAACAGACATAAAAAGTGACTTTGTTTTATAATATGTAGAGATTACAATTTCATTATATGTAGAGATTTTAAATTTATACAATACATATCATATTAAAAAATAAAAATTTGGAATACAAATTTGCGCCGGTGGATTCGTTTAGGATTTATGGCTGTGTAAACAAAAAATGTATGGTTTTTTACCACATTTTGTCCGATTGCCACGCCCCCTTTATATATTTCTTCACCTTATAATGACATAAACCTTCCTCTTCAACCAATCTATTTATTAAAAAAAAACCGCATAAAAATCCGTTGCTTAGTTTTCAAGATTTAAGCATTCAAGGGAAAAAACAGACATAAAAAGTGACTTTGTTTTATAATATGTAGAGATTACAATTTCATTATATGTAGAGATTTTAAATTTATACAATACATATCATATTAAAAAATAAAAATTTGGAATACAAATTTGCGCCTTTTCCAAAACACAGTTTTTTGAGATAGTATAAAATATGGTGGCAGGTAATATTGGGTAAGATAGTGGCATATGCAGACGATTTAGCTATTGCATATAGGGGCAAATTCCCACAAACCCTGTGCGACTTGATGCAAGTAGCACTGCGAGAAGTTTCTTCATGGTCCTCTCGCTGCGGACTTAGCATCAACCCGGAAAGATACCACCGTTGAACCTACCAGAACTAGATGGCGTGCGCCTGAACTTAGCTGACAAAGCCAAATTCCTAGGCACAGTTCTAGATAGAAAGCTTAACTGGAAGGAGAATGTCATCCAGCGCCAGAGGAAAGCGTGCATTGCACTTTACACGTGTAAAAGAGCCATTGGCAAAAAATGGGGGCTCAGCCCCAAAATTTGCAGATGGATCTACACTGCGATAATCCAGCCAATTATGCTATATGGAGTCGTGGTATGGTGGCCTGCGCTAAGAAAGGCAACAAACCTAAATCTGTTAGGGAAAGTCCACAGATCGAGCATGATCTGTATAAGCGGGGCGTTAAGAACAACGCCCAATGAAGCTCTCCAGGCCATTCTTGGCTTTTTGCCACTCGATCTGGAAGGGTACCGGGCAGCATCGGCTGTGCGTCTAAGGGAAACGTCCGTCTGGGGCGCAAGCACTATTGGACACTCCTGTATTCTAAGATCTTACAGCTTTCTCCCTCTGAGCACAGATCGGTATGCGACCACAACAGTCGGAGATTGTTGTTTTAGAATAAACATTCCCAGCAGGGAAGACTGGGAGAACATAGATCGGTGTCCCGCTACTAATGGCGGCACTTGTATATACACCGACGGCTCGAAGTTAGACGGCAGAGTCGGAGGAGGGGTTTACTCAAGGGATTTGGACCTAGAACTCTCCTTTAGACTACCTGATCACTGCAGCGTCTTCATGCTGAAGTTTCAGCAATCATGGACGCCGTGACTTGGATAGGTGAACGCACCATCCGACAGGATATCTGTATTTTCAGCGACAGCCAAGCGGCCATCAAATCCCTTGGCTCTTACTCGTTCAACTCTGAGCTGACGCTCAGCTGTCGTCGATCTCTTCAAGAGATGGCCCAACAGAACCGCGTGAACCTCACATGGGTCCCGGGACACAGGGACATTGAGGGAAACTGTAGGGCAGACGAACTTGCCAGGCAGGGCACGACCAAGCAGATTCTTCAAGATAAAGAGCGCATAGGTATGCCGTCTGCCACGTGCAAGCTAATGCTGAAGGAGCATACACTCCGCGAAGCCAACGAAAGATGGCTACAAGCCCCAGGGTGCCGGATATCCAAGCAAACCTGGCCAAAATGCGATCTTAAAAGATCTAGACACATATACGCCCTAAAAAGGAAGGAAATCTCCATATTAATAGGTGTTTTAACCGGGCACTGCCTTATTGGTAGGCACGCAGGCGTTCCCTACCGACGATGCTGCAGGAGTTGCAAAGATGATGAGGAAGAGGAAACGGTGGAGCACCTCATCTGCAACTGCCCGGCCTTAAGCGGAGCGAGAAGGCGCTCCCTGGGAGTTCCCTTCCTGGTTAGCTTAAGCCAGGTCGCGGAGCTAGACATAAAGGACTTGATGGCCTTCATCAAGTTATCAAAATGGTTCGAGGAGGGGTAGCGGTGTCGGTTAGGAGTGTCAGTCCCGGGTTTCGGCTATATGGAGAGTCCCGACAGCACTGGGATTTTCCATATGGCCGGGCCCCGGGACTGACTTTCCTAGTGTTTGGTGGTGTCACAACGGGCCTTTTATTACTGGCCTAGGTGTGCCTTTGCGGCAGCCACTTCTACCTACCTAATATTGGGTAAATTGGAAACAAGAAAATGGAAAATAAGTCATTTATTTATTTGTTTATGTCTAAGGTACAGCAGACACTTACTATTACAAATTATATTAGACTTACATTAATTGTTACATAAAAAATAAGTTTTTAATTTAAATTGAGTTACCAGTTTAGGACTCGTTATATCCAAATCTAGAAAATTTGAGAAATGGTTGAATTCAGAAAAAGTTCTATTCAGAGGAGCGTTAGCTCCGTAAACAGTTCTATTAAAACCAACTCGAAACACTCCAAAAGTACGAAAGTTTCTGCATGGAACATTAAAATTTATAAGCTGCAAAAGAAAAGGGCAGTCAATCTTACCAGAGACAAGATCGGCAATAAAAGAAATTGACAAAATCGATCTCCTATTCGATAATGATAATAAACTTATTAATCGGCACCGTGAAACGTAGGACGGAATAGGATCAGAAAAGTTTAGATACCGCAGGGCAAAACGAATAAAGCACTTTTGGTCTCTCCAGACGATTAATATGGACCATATGGTATGGCCTCCATATATAAGCTGCATATTCAAGTTTGGAACGAACAAATGCAGAATATAAAATCTTATAGGTATACGGATCCGAGAAATTAGAAGAGCCAGCGATAATATAATTTAAGTGAGTATTAAAGCTTAATTTAGCATCAAAATATACCCCAAGATCTTTAATTTCGTTAACCTCAGATAGGCACGATTCACCTAAGAAATAGCAAGTTGGAAAAGGTTTAACCATTTTCGAGTAAGTGACTTTATGGCACTTGCTAATATTAAGATAAAGCCTGTTCAAAACGCAATAGTTAAAGAATTTATTAAGTTCATTTTGAAGTAGCAAAGAGTCATATGACTGTTTAATTTCAGAGTATATTTTGAGGTCGTCTGCATAGAGGAGAAATTTAGCCGATGTGAAACAACTAGAAATATCGTTAATGAATAATATGAACAGTAAAGGTCCCAAGATGCTACCTTGTGGAACACCTGAGGTAGCAATGAATGGCTTCGAGATCTCCCCATCTATAGCAACTACGCACTTTCTATTAGACAAATATGACTTTATCCATTTAATGATACTGCAATGAAACCCCATGCAGCCAAGTTTTTCGATAAGGATTTTGTGCGAGATTTTGTCAAATGCCTTGGAAAAATCCGTGTAAATGGCATCAATTTGTAGACCATTATGGTGCATGAGTAACAGTCTTCTGTAAAGACTGCAAGGTTAGAGACCGTCGATCTTGCAGTTACAAATTCATGTTGATTTGGACAAATAAGATGCTTCACGTTAAAGTATGTGCTTTAGGTAAGAAATAACATTGTTAAATAAAATAACAACAAAAAAATGTGCGAGAATATAGTTGCAATTTGCCTGCAGGCACTCTAAGCAGGGTTTGGTGTAATGGTTACACACTGCGGTTTTTAGAAAATTCCTAATCTCCTTGGTTCGATGACCAGTAAAAAGGTGATGCTAAATTTCTAAAAGCAACAATACAAAGCGGTTTGACAAGATCCTTCAACAAGATCGAAATTGCAATAATCGTAGTTGGTATTGTATGTAGCATTTTTTCAACTTGTTTTCGCCAAAAAAACTCAGAAGAATAATTTGATAAAAATTATTCGACAGGTCAAAAGTCCACAAAAATTTTCAAAGTAAATTTTATCCTTTATAATGCATTCATACAACTTAGCAACAGACGAAAGCTTAGATATTGGTCTGTAGTTTATTATATCACTTTTACTCCCACTCTTAAAAACAGGAGTGATAGTAGTGCTTTTCCAAGCATCAATAAAAACTCCCGAGGCTAAAGATAAATTAAACATTTTAGTAAGAGGTTTCACAAGTGCTGGGCAATTCTTCAATAATTTCATAGATAACCCATCCACGTCTGTCTGAGAAGAGTCATTAATATTTTTTAGCCCTTCAATAGTATCATTTTCCGACAGAACCACAGTATAGACAGTAATTGCACTCACTAACACAAACGTACTTATATTCACCTCCATAGAGAACTTCGGGTTGCAGTCAACTCTTTTCAGCCGATTCAGGGTGTTGTGTTGCAAATTTTATGAGGTAATAAATTACTTTAAAAGAGGAGAAATATCAAATTTAGGATTTTGCGTTTTAAGTAAAACTATATATATATATATTAGGTTATATTTCTAAAAAAAAAGAAATTGCTATTTTACAACTCAACCAAGAACCAATGCACAGCGTTTTTTCTCACGCATAGGAGTATTCAGGCGAAAACAAATACAGCTTTATTGCGTTGCGTGACATTTATAACTTTGACAAATACGCACAAAACCAAAAAATATACAAGGAAAAATCAGCTGATTATGTCATCGTACCCAAAAAGATAAAACTAGATCAATTCTGCGTTAACGCGTGTTAAAACGCGGTTATAGGACAGGTTGCCTTTGTCTACGTGCATTTATGTCAGCTGTCAAAATTAAATGTCACAACGAGACGCTACAGTTGTTTCTGTTTTCAGAGTACTTTGCAATGTATTCCAATGTTGTTACTCCTTGGAGTATCTATTGTCAGAGCGATCGTGTCATGATTTTGGTCAATAAAGCATGGACCATATGGTATGGCCTCCATATATAAGCTGCATATTCAAGTTTGGAACGAACAAATGCAGAATATAAAATCTTATAGGTATACGGATCCGAGAAATTAGAAGAGTGGCGTTTTATAAAAGCAAGTGCTCCAAAAGAGCCAGCGATAATATAATTTAAGTGAGTACTAAAGCTTAATTTAGCATCAAAATATACCCCAAGATCTTTAATTTCGTTAACCTCAGATAGGCACGATTCACCTAAGAAATAGCAAGTTGGAAAAGGTTTAACCATTTTCGAGTAAGTGACTTTATGGCACTTGCTAATATTAAGATAAAGCCTGTTCAAAACGCAATAGTTAAAGAATTTATTAAGTTCATTTTGAAGTAGCAAAGAGTCATATGACTGTTTAATTTCAGAGTATATTTTGAGGTCGTCTGCATAGAGGAGAAATTTAGCCGATGTGAAACAACTAGAAATATCGTTAATGAATAATATGAACAGTAAAGGTCCCAAGATGCTACCTTGTGGAACACCTGAGGTAGCAATGAATGGCTTCGAGATCTCCCCATCTATAGCAACTACGCACTTTCTATTAGACAAATATGACTTTATCCATTTAATGATACTGCAATGAAACCCCATGCAGCCAAGTTTTTCGATAAGGATTTTGTGCGAGATTTTGTCAAATGCCTTGGAAAAATCCGTGTAAATGGCATCAATTTGTAGACCATTATGGTGCATGAGTAACAGTCTTCTGTAAAGACTGCAAGGTTAGAGACCGTCGATCTTGCAGTTACAAATCCATGTTGATTTGGACAAATAAGATGCTTCACGTTAAAGTATGTGCTTTAGGTAAGAAATAACATTGTTAAATAAAATAACAACAAAAAAATGGGCGAGAATATAGTTGCAATTTGCCTGCAGGCACTCTAAGCAGGGTTTGGTGTAATGGTTACACACTGCGGTTTTTAGAAAATTCCTAATCTCCTTGGTTCGATGACCAGTAAAAAGGTGATGCTAAATTTCTAAAAGCAACAATACAAAGCGGTTTGACAAGATCCTTCAACAAGATCGAAATTGCAATCATCGTAGTTGGTATTGTATGTAGCATTTTTTCAACTTCTTTTCGCCAAAAAAACTCAGAAGAATAATTTTATAAAAATTATTCGACAGGTCAAAAGTCCACAAAAATTTTCAAAGTAAATTTTATCCTTTATAATGCATTCATACAACTTAGCAACAGACGAAAGCTTAGATATTGGTCTGTAGTTTATTATATCACTTTTACTCCCACTCTTAAAAACAGGAGTGATAGTAGTGCTTTTCCAAGCATCAATAAAAACTCCCGAGGCTAAAGATAAATTAAACATTTTAGTAAGAGGTTTCACAAGTGCTGGGCAATTCTTCAATAATTTCATAGATAACCCATCCACGTCTGTCTGAGAAGAGTCATTAATATTTTTTAGCCCTTCAATAGTATCATTTTCCGACAGAACCACAGTATAGACAGTAATTGCACTCACTAACACAAACGTACTTATATTCACCTCCATAGAGAACTTCGGGTTGCAGTCAACTCTTTTCAGCCGATTCAGGGTGTTGTGTTGCAAATTTTATGAGGTAATAAATTACTTTAAAAGAGGAGAAATATCAAATTTAGGATTTTGCGTTTTAAGTAAAACTATATATATATATATTAGGTTATATTTCTAAAAAAAAAGAAATTGCTATTTTACAACTCAACCAAGAACCAATGCACAGCGTTTTTTCTCACGCATAGGAGTATTCAGGCGAAAACAAATACAGCTTTATTGCGTTGCGTGACATTTATAACTTTGACAAATACGCACAAAACCAAAAAATATACAAGGAAAAATCAGCTGATTATGTCATCGTACCCAAAAAGATAAAACTAGATCAAGTCTGCGTTAACGCGTGTTAAAACGCGGTTATAGGACAGGTTGCCTTTGTCTACGTGCATTTATGTCAGCTGTCAAAATTAAATGTCACAACGAGACGCTACAGTTGTTTCTGTTTTCAGAGTACTTTGCAATGTATTCCAATGTTGTTACTCCTTGGAGTATCTATTGTCAGAGCGATCGTGTCATGATTTTGGTCAATAAAGCATGAGCAATGATCGGCTTTCAATAAGCTGAAGGTGGTCCGCTGAGGTATTAGAAAGTATTACAATTGAAGTACTCCAATATCAGAAAATTGAAACACATGATCCAATGATTTTTGCAAAATTTTACGCAAAACAAATTTCGAAATTTGAGAATTTTTCGACAAAAAGCTTATCGTGCCAATCTAAATAAATTTCACTAGTGAACCTTTTTCATACATTTTCGCTTACAAATTATATGAGAGGGAGAAAATCCGCAAAGTAAGAAATTATTTAGAATCAGCCTGTATATTTTATTGTGGGTTAGAGTGTAAAATGTATTTTAAAAAACGTAAATGGTTGTTAATATTCGCAAAGTTTGCTACGAAGAAGCCCATTATATTCGAGAAACTGTAAAATGTATTCCAGAAAAATCAAATGTACTTCAGAAACATCTTCTGGATTGGAATTTGTTGTTTCTGAAGTAGAACTGATTATTTTGGAGTACGTTTTTAAGCTTCTGAAGTCTAATTTACGGTCTCGAGTACAAATTACAGTTTATGAAGTACAATTTATAGTTTTTGGAGTACAGTTGATTATTCTAAAGCATATTTTACAGTTTTGAAGATACAATTGACTATTCTGAAAATAATTGTATGGGTCTTGGACTACCATTCACTATTCTTAAATGCATTTAACCTTATCTAAAGTATTTTTACGGTTTTTGAAGTACGAGTGAAAAAGGTGTAGAAAAAATAGTTCTATTATAAATTTAGTTTTTTGATTATTATGTGTTATCCGTCATAATTTGTAGGATGTTCTTGAGCAAGCCCATTTAGTCTTGTATGATTATCTGTCTCTGTCCAACAATCTGAACGAAATAAAGTAGGTACTAAATTTAGCGTCAGATAGACCCTTGGAAAGGGTATCAAAGGGTTGACGCTAACTTAAGTACCTACTTTATATCGATTATGAACATGCCTAAATTGTTTTAACCGTTTTAAACTGAAAGGAAAACCAGTTTGCAGGTCAACGTGAAGTATTAGAGAAAAAATCACTATCTAACAAATACTTCAACAAAATGCAGCCCTGAGTGATTAAACACAACCCTATCACGCGTGGTGAAAATCAAATGGAAATAAAAAAAGTTGTGCAAATGATGAAAATTTATATTAATTTGTTTCATTTATAACAGATTTGATTTTAGCTGATCCAAAAAGGAGCATAAACGCAGAGTGCATAAGATTAATTCATTCATTCAAGATGCAACAAAAAAGGCCTTGGGTAGCAACTGCCGTATGGGGCGACTGTTATGGTACCCCCTGGGACATTGTATAGATGGAATAAAAAGGCCTCCGGCGGCAGCCACAATTACGTGCAGCTTGCAATGCTCCATCGCAACTTGTAGTTCAAGGTTTTTGTTCACAATAACAATAGTCCTCATTTGCCAGGTACTGGAAATAACTATCCGGTTAGTAGATAATAAGTATTTCAACTTCGAAAAGTCCTAAGCCCCTGGTTCAATGAGGATTGGTTTTCCAGCTAATATTTAGACTGGACACTCCTAAAACAAAAACACATTAGTTTTTATATATAAGATGACTCATAGTTCATTAACACCGTACCTTGACATTAAAGCTACCAAGATAATCGTATATTACTATTAAATACATAGTATAAATAAATATAAAACTGCCAGCAAAATATTTTCTTTATTTTGTTTTGGAAAATTTCTAAGAATTTCAAATTCACCTCAATGTCCTCAACTAACAGGGGTGCTTTTTTGCGCAAAACTACTATTTAATAGCATCGTTCATAAAGAGCCGATCATCAATATGCATTTGTACGAAATTTTAGAATATGGCCTTTAATATACATTTTTTATACTTCTTGTAGTGCAGTAAATTCATGATATTATATTAATTCATGGAATATATACATTAAATTCATTTTTTTTCTTGAAATATTTCTAAAGTTTTTTTTGTTACTGAAATGCAACCATGCGTCCGCGAAATTCCATACTACCATGGATTTCAACTCTGAAAAATTCACCTCCATGGAGAACTTTCACCACAGTGCAAATACTGGTTATACTGTGGACAGAACTATTGATCCAAAAGCAAAAGAAGAAGTGGAATGATGCACAGCAGCCAATTCATTAGGGGTCAAATCCTCATCACAGTCAAAATTAGATGAGAAAAAGACAGCAAACAGATTTGCAGCCTCCCCAAGAGAAGATGCAGAAACATCATTTAAAAATACCGTTTTTGGTATACTTGAAACATTTTTCTTAGACGTTATATATTACCAAAACTTTTTAGTGTTGATTTTTATATTCAATTCGAAGTTATTTATGTAGTTTTCATAAAGTGACTTATTCAAATCATTAAACTTTTTCCTATAAAAGACATACAGCTCATAAAAGTTAGGCCTCTCAGTCCTTTTGAACTTCTTGAAAAACTTATTTCTCAAATTTTTTATATGCTTAAGCTCGGCAGTATACCAGGGAAGCTTAAAAACTTTACTCTTAAAAATAGGAACAAATTTGCTACACAACGCTAAAATCGAACTTTTGAAAGTGTTAAAACAAGTTGCAACTTCATTACTTTGGAAGATTAAGTCCCAGTCAACCAAATTAAGCATATTATTCAGACCTTCAAAGTCACAGCGATCAAAATTAAATAGTGGTAAAGTTGAAGAACCAATATTAAAGAATACATAAAATTCATTGACACTATTTCCAAACTGAAATGAAAATAGTGTCAAAAGTGCTAAAAACATGCCCATTCATTGAAATGTGTGCACATTTCTTAAAAGGAGAACCCATAATTTTGTAAATTATAAAATAATAGAAGGGAATTTTTCCTTTTACGGAAGGTTAAAACCGCTAATAGTGCACATTTCGTAAAAGGAAAAACCATAATTTTGTAAATTATAAAATAATAGAAGGGAATTTTTCCTTTTACGAAAGGTTAAAATCACTAATAGTTCACATTTCGTAAAAGGAGAAACCATAATTTTGTAAATTATAAAATAATAGAAGGGAATTTTTCCTTTTACGGAAGGTTAAAACCACTAATAGTGCACATTTCGTAAAAGGAGAACCCATAATTTTGTAAATTATAAAATAATAGAAGGGAATTTTTCCTTTTACGGAAGGTTAAAACCGCTAATAGTGCACATTTCGTAAAAGGAAAAACCATAATTTTGTAAATTATAAAATAATAGAAGGGAATTTTTCCTTTTACGAAAGGTTAAAATCACTAATAGGGCACATTTCGTAAAAGGAGAAACCATAATTTTGTAAATTATAAAATAATAGAAGGGAATTTTTCCTTTTACGGAAGGTTAAAATCAGTAATAGTGCACATTTCGTAAAAGGGGAAACCATAATTTTGTAAATTATAAAATAATAGAAGGGAATTTTTCCTTTTACGGAAGGTTAAAACCACTAATAGTGCACATTTCGTAAAAGGAAAAACCATAATTTTGTAAATTATAAAATAATAGAAGGGAATTTTTCCTTTTACGAAAGGTTAAAATCACTAATAGTGCACATTTCGTAAAAGGAGAAACCATAATTTTGTAAATTATAAAATAATAGAAGGGAATTTTTCCTTTTACGGAAGGTTAAAACCACTAATAGTGCACATTTCGTAAAAGGAAAAACCATAATTTTGTAAATTATAAAATAATAGAAGGGAATTATTCCTTTTACGGAAGGTTAAAACCGCTAATAGTGCACATTTCGTAAAAGGAAAAACCATAATTTTGTAAATTATAAAATAATAGAAGGGAATTTTTCCTTTTACGGAAGGTTAAAACCACTAATAGTGAACATTTCGTAAAAGGAAAAACCATAATTTTGTAAATTATAAAATAATAGAAGGGAATTTTTCCTTTTACGGAAGGTTAAAATCACTAATAGTGCACATTTCGTAAAAGGAAAAACCATAATTTTGTAAATTATAAAATAATAGAAGGGAATTTTTCCTTTTACGAAAGGTTTAATCACTAATAGTGCACATTTCGTAAAAGGAGAAACCATAATTTTGTAAATTATAAAATAATAGAAGGGAATTTTTCCTTTTACGGAAGGTTAAAACCACTAATAGTGCACATTTCGTAAAAGGAGAAACCATAATTTTGTAATTATAAAATAATAGAAGGGAATTTTTCCTTTTACGGAAGGTTAAAACCGCTAATAGTGCACATTTCGTAAAAGCAAAACCATAATTTTGTAAATTATAAAATAATAGAAGGGAATTTTTCCTTTTACGAAAGGTTAAAATCACTAATAGGGCACATTTCGTAAAAGGAGAAACCATAATTTTGTAAATTATAAAATAATAGAAGGGAATTTTTCCTTTTACGGAAGGTTAAAATCAGTAATAGTGCACATTTCGTAAAAGGGGAAACCATAATTTTGTAAATTATAAAATAATAGAAGGGAATTTTTCCTTTTACGGAAGGTTAAAACCGCTAATAGTGCACATTTCGTAAAAGGAAAAACCATAATTTTGTAAATTATAAAATAATAGAAAGGAATTTTTCCTTTTACGAAAGTTTAAAATCACTAATAGTGCACATTTCGTAAAAGGAGAAACCATAATTTTGTAAATTATAAAATAATAGAAGGGAATTTGTCCTTTTACGGAAGGTTAAAACCACTAATAGTGCACATTTCGTAAAAGGAGAACCCATAATTTTGTAAATTATAAAATAATAGAAGGGAATTTTTCCTTTTACGGAAGGTTAAAACCGCAATAGTGCACATTTCGTAAAAGGAAAAACCATAATTTTGTAAATTATAAAATAATAGAAGGGAATTTTTCCTTTTACGAAAGGTTAAAATCACTAATAGGGCACATTTCGTAAAAGGAGAAAATATAATTTTGTAAATTATAAAATAATAGAAGGGAATTTTTCCTTTTACGGAAGGTTAAAATCAGTAATAGTGCACATTTCGTAAAAGGGGAAACCATAATTTTGTAAATATTCATATAATAAAAATCCATCTCTTACAACACTGCGCTGCGCAAACAACCGCTGCCTAAAATAGCAATAGTGTCACCTGACACTATTTCCATTTCCAAAAGCGCAATAGTGTCAATTGACATTATTTCCAAGTTACCCCGGAAATAGTGTCAATTGACACTATTACCAGAGACACTATTACCTGTCACCGTATTATTACTAACAACAATGTATAGGAATCAAGTTCTTCCATAACATATACGTGTTTGCGGCCCAGCCCGCGTTACGGCCGCGCGTTGCGGTTGCGCGTCGCGGGTTCGCGGAGGGCGGCGCCGCGCTGCGGCCCGGCGCGATACCACCTTGCTTGCCATTTATTTTAAGTTTTACCTTCTTAAATTCAATATTATGGCCTTATTACTTATTTGAGAGAATTTTCGGTATAGCTTTATTTCGCTTTGCGATTTAACCGAATTGGAAATATCGTCATATGGCCTTATTTCCATTTGGTTTGAGAATTAAAGCCATATGGCGTTATTGCGTACCAGTTGTTGAGAGCAACGTCAGATTCAAGCACACTTCGTTGAATACTGAATAATGCAGTGTCCTTATTGTTGCTGCACTAGGGTCTTGGGGTGGTTGCAGTGGCTGGGGAATGGTCCAGATGCTGGTGATCGCGGCTAGTAAAATTAAATACCTCTAGTTGGTGATTGTGCACAGAATACACCGTCACTGGTGATGAACTCTGTGTGTATGTGTGTGTGCACACCTGTCAGACGGTTGCTGGCATTGCCAACGCATCGTATTGCTATTCAGGGAGCGTGAATAAATATATAAATTATTTTAACGAGCCTTACACTAATGCTAGTATGTACATATATACATAAATATAGAAATTCATAGTTTAGAGAGATATTTAAATTCAAATTCAATAATTCAAGAAATATACTGTTGATTAGACGCTGTTGCTCCAACATCTGATGTATGTATGTTTGCTTATTAAAATTAATAATTGTATATATATATATAGACACACTGTGATAAAATTTGTGTTAAATAAAAACTTTTACTTATTGTTGTAGTCCCTGATGACGATCTCCGTTGGAGATTGAAATATTTCGGAAATCAAATAAAAACAAACGTGTTTTAATTCACCGGACCTAGAGCCAGCTTCAAGAAAATATTTTATTAAAAAAAGATAAAAATTTTAAGTTCACGGTCGCGTGAACATCGTCCCCGCCCTAGGCGCGTTCAGCGGCTAGAGCCTCTTGCAGCTCTTGCAAGTTGTGCATGGCATTGCGCACAAGAAGTTGCGCTGCGAGATGGCCGGCGCTCGTGACTGTGTGTTGATGGTCGGACGGTGACGAGGTCGCGCGGTGGAGGTTGAAGGTGCCCGATCCGACCTTGCTGGTCGGCCAGGACGGGGTGCCTGGACGGGGCGCGGGCGCTCCGGGTTGCGTTCCGCCGATATAGTAAAGAGTGATGTCGTGCGCCGCACATTCGGCACCGCTCATATGAGGTGCACTCACTAGTGGCGTGCGATAGCGCCAAGCAATTGAAACAAAATTTATGCGCGCGTGCGAGAATCAATCGTTGTGGTGGTTTCATCTTCCGGAACACTATACATTTTTTTAGAGCGTAGTTGCGTGTGCATATGCGGCAGCGTAAATAATTTGCCCCTAATGCCGGAGTGCGTGAGACTTCGGTGCCGTTTGACGCAGCGACAATTTCCGACCGCATGTTACTTCGTGGTGCCATGATAATCTGAAATGACAGTTGTAAACACTATTTTAGTGGAGAGTAGGGGTTCAGATTGTTTGCTACGAGGTATGGCGTAGTGAAGGTAAAATGTAGTACTAGTGGAAAGAGATGGTTCGATTTTAATTAAGCGGATTATCAGTGGTTTCCCTGAGTGTTGGGTTCTCAATGTTAGGATGGAAACATAATTTTACAGGGGGTCGCGTGAGTGTGCCGGTCTGAGTGCGAACGTCAACAACCCGTATATGGCCGTCTGGCCCTGGATGTATTGTTTCAATGCGGCCAAGGCGCCATTCGGCCGGGGGAAGTGAATCGTCATGAATACATACGCACTCGCCGACTTGGGGTTCCTTTTGTGGGCTTTTCCATTTTTGCCTTTTTTGGAGATCCTTCAAATAATCTTCTTTCCACCTTTTGCTAAATTGGTGATGTATGCCCTTTACCTTTTCCCAGCGATTCGGAAGAGACAAATCTGAGTGATCTACCTCCAGGATAGCCAGGAGGGGGCTACCACTGAGGAAGTGACCGGGGGTTAACGCGGTGAGATCGGTAGGGTCTGGAGATAAGGGTGAGATAGGACGAGAATTTAACACGGCTTCTATTCTAACCAAGAGGGTTGTGAATTCCTCTAAGGTAAATTTGTTGGGACCCGCGGTCTTTTTGAAATGTAGCTTGAAACTTTTCACCGCCGATTCCCACAAACCGCCCATGTGGGGAGCTCCGGGCGGAATAAACTTCCAGTTGATGCCCTAAGGTGGGTACTTTGAGATGACTGCTTGGGACGCGTGTTTAGGGAAATCAACGAAATCCTTTCCGTTACCCTTTTAGCTCCTATTAACGATTTGCCGTTGTCACTGATCATCGTTGCAGGATATCCACGACGTCCAACGAAGTGAGCAAATGCCGCGAGAAAGGCATTCGTTGTTAAGTCCGGGCACAGGTCAAGGTGGACAGCTTTTGTGGAAAAACAGAAAAAAACGGCCACATAACCTTTCATAATGGTGTGAGACCTTAGCGAAGAGGCTTTTACTTGAAAAGGCCCAGCAAAGTCAACGCCGGTAGTGGTGAAAGGCGGAGCATATGTGCATCGTTCCGGAGGCAAGGCGGCCATGATTTGCTGCTTGTGGAGAGTACAGGGTTTGCATTGATGTATACATCTTTTTATGAGGGGTTTAAGCCGAGGAATATGGAAGACGGGTTTCGGCATGCAGAAGTACTGGATATAGAGGCCAGCGAACGTAGATTTCTCAGGGATACTAACTGGGTGTCTTTCATTATATGTTAACGTCGAATGAGCTAACCTACCATTCACTCGGAGAAGCCCATTTTTATCGAGAAGTAGATTAAGAGTTAGCAGGAAACTTGTTTTGTCGATGGGTTTTGAATTCTCCAACGAGGTTTTCTCCCGAGGAAAATATCGGGTTTGGGTTAGCGCGATAACTTTGTGCTTTGCAGCCCGAAGATCGTTGTAACTCAGCGAGGGCTGGTACGCGGGGTTAATACCTCAAACTCGGTCCTTGAGATTGTTTATAAACCGAAATACATATGACATGACCCTGAGGGCGCGAGGAAAAGAGGAGAATCGATCCAATACATCCGGGTCATTTCAGAAATATGTAGTGCTTCGACGCGGCGTACTTCTGGCGGGCTGATGCTGCGTGTTGTTGGTTTTTGCCAAGCTTCGGGTGGCTGGGTTAGCCACTCAGGGCCGTTCCACCATAGCGAAGAATTAGCCTAGTCAAGGGGTTTGCATCCTCTGGTGCCCATATCTGCGGGATTGTCGCGACTGCCTACATGCTTCCAGGACGCGTTTCCGACGAGATCCATGATTTCTGCTGTGCGATTGGATACAAACGTTTTCCAAGAGTGCGGGGGTTTTTCGAGCCATTCTAACACGACATCCGAGTCAGACCACATGTATAGTCTTTGAATAGAGAGATCAAGATGGGATTGGACAACGGCGAGTAGTCGGGCAAGAAGAAGATCTGCGCATAGTTCTAGCCTTGGCAAGCTGGTAGTACGAAGGGGAGCTACCTTGCCTTTGGAGACCGGAAGATGAGATGACGTACTGGTACCGTTGGTGATTCGAACATATATATTGGCGCAGTATGCCTTTTCAGACGCATCGCAGAATCCATGCAGTTCTACCTGCTGGTTCGGGATGTAGTTGACCCATCGGGGAATTTTTATATTTGATATCTCGTGTAGCTGTTTGGCGAATTGAGTCCATTTAATGAGTCGGAGGGGCTTAACTCGTTCATCAGTTCCGTCTATCCATTACTCTTGCAGTTAAACACGACCCGTACCTTCGATGTCTTTTTCTCGGGTTTAATGACTGCATGGTGGGGGAGATAAAATGAACTACATTTATCATCTTGAAATGTTTCATAGCAACCGGTTTCCTCCATGTGATCGAGGGTGAGGTATTCTTCTAAGACACTATCGTATTGGGTCTTTAGATCACACTTCGTTTGTAGACTTTTTTCCATTCCGAGGAATGTGATAAGGCAATGGACTCTGGAAAACTGGTTTTAAAGGGAAGCCTAACAATGTAACGACCGTTGTTGTTGCGTGTTGTTGTAGCTGCATAAAACTCCTCGCAAGCCTTGTCTTCCGGGGTTGTATGGCGAATGGTTGGTACTTCCTCAAGTTCCCAGAACTTGCGCAATAGGGAGTTCAGGTTGTCATTGGTCACTTCTGAGACTTGTGTGGAGAAGGAAGCTACAGTCACAGGGGCTTTACCGCTGAGGATCCATCCGAAAATGGTTTTCTGCGCTAAGAGGTTCGGAGATAGTTTTTCGACGCCATTTTCCATATTTTGGGGTATTATGTCACTGCCTAGGACGAGATCTATTTGAGCAGGCGAGTGACAATTAGAATCAGCAAGGTTGAGGTGTGCTCATTTTGTCTGGAGCTCCTTGGTGAGTCTGACGTTTGGAAGCATTTTCGTGAGTTGGGGTAATACTATGGCCTCAGCATTTATTTTTGTCTTCAGATCAGCAGATACCAAAGTCAGAGAGCAAAGTTTATTTGAGGTCTGAACTATATTACCGCCCATTCCTGAGATTTCAAATCTAGAGGGTTTGAACGGAAGTTGAAGCCTATCTTGAGCTTTGGTGGAAATAAAGCTTGTTTCCGATCCCTGGTCTACGAGAGCTCTGAGTTTAAAAATGTCTCCCCTATGTTCTACAGGTACGATAGCAGTGGGCAAAATTATTTTGCAATCGTTTTCCGCATAGAGCGATTGGACCTGGCTTTTCTGGGAGCAGGATGGTTCATCATCCTGAAGTTCGGCCTGGTCTGGGGTTTCGTTCGTAGGGTTCGTAGTTGTGGCTTGTGATGCTGTCTTTTGTACTCGAGGGGGTTGTCTCTTCGGCATGGCTGTTGAGTCTTCGTGAAGAACTGAGTTGTGCCGATCTCGACATTGATTACATGTCTGAGTTCTGGGACAGTCTTTCAATATGTGTGACTGAGAGAGGCAATTGAAACACATATTGTTTTCCCTAACGAACGTCTTACGATCAGAGATTGACAATTTCTTAAATTTAAAGCAACTTATCAGGGGGTGAGAAGAGGTTTTACACATTGAGCACTTGTACATTGTACGCTGCTCTGTCATATGAGACTGGCTGTGGGAAGTCGACCTATTTTGAAACTGATTCGACTGTTGGGGTTTAAAAGATGGCCTAGCTTGGGGATTGACCTTAAATTTATTTGGCCGCCATTGATCTACTCGTTCTACGAATTCATACCGAGTAGTGAGGAACTGGTCCATTTGAGACCAGTTTGGAAGTTCTTTCCTCGAAGTCAAAAATTGCTCCCACAAAGTGACTGTATTTTCTGGGAGCTTAGAGATAACGAGGTAAATTAGTATCGGGTCCCAGTTATCCGTGGAGACTTGTTGCGTGGCAAGAATCTGAAGGCAATTATTTACCGACGATTGCAACTTTTGTATATCTTCACTATTCTCAGATATGATGGGTTTTAGAGTCATGAGGGCACGGACCTGATTATCTACGAGGACACGTCTGTTCTCGTATCGAGATCTTAAGGCTTCCCACGCCAAAGCGAAATTATCATCAGTCAAGGGAAATTTATTAACTATTTACTCGGCCTTTCCCTGTGTTTTGTATCTGAGGTGATACAATTTTTCTGCTTGAGTGAGTTTCGGGTGGTTAATGTAAACCGCAGTGAACATGTCACGAAACGAGGGCCATTTTTCATAACCACCGTAAAATATTTCCGTATCGCAAGGAGGGATTTTCAGAAAAAGACCGGAATTTTCTGATGAATTCTTTTTTTCGGGGGGAGGCGGGGGTTGTTTGCTTGTTTGATCAGCTGCAGCTGATCTTCCATCTGCGCTTTGTGGTTTCATACGTTACGAGGCAAGAGCTATATTTGCTATAAGAGGAGGTTGCAAAATCTTCGGGAAGCTATTGATCATCGATTTCCTCAATATTGTCAAACGCTGTTTGAACTCTGTTCCAAAACTTTTCGATATTCGAAGTGTTAATTTTGAGGGAGGATTCCGTGTTTTCTTCTAGGGCCGTTGACGTTAACCGAGCACAATACTCCAAGAAGATATGTGTTTCCGTTGTGAATTTCTTTGGAGCATTCGAAATTTTAAATTTTTTAACAACTTTGCGTTGGGGTTGGTGTGATTCTGGGGGGTTACTCTGTTTTTTTTTCACTGTCACTCATTTTTAAGCTGGGTTATGAGTGTTTAGAAATTTAAGAGATTTTTGAAATTTGAGAAAATTATTTATTAAAAATTTTTTTTTTTTTTTAAAGAGAGTGTTTATTTGATGAGTAACTGAGTGAGAGGGATTTTGAATTTAAATATTCACGTTACTAGCAAGAGGGAAACAATTTCAAAGTCAAAAAAAAATTGTTTGAGGTGAATAAATTTTGAGGGTGTATTTTAAGAAAGTTGACCACTGTACCGCGTTTGTACTGTATTTGTACGTATATATTGGGGTGGTTTAAATATACGTGGGAGACAAAATAAAGCAATATATTAATCTTAGTTATAATGAGGTTTATTTTTAGCGAGGTTCGATATTTTTAATAGACTGTAATAAGGGAGGAGTTATGCGAGAAAAATCGGCACAAAGTAAACAAATTTGAAATGGAGAATTTTTGCATTTAATGCGAGAAAAAATTTTGTTAAACTGTATTACAGACTTTGAACCACTCTTGTACCACTGTGCACGAGATATATTTATTTCTTAAATTAATATTTAATTCTTTTTGAGAAAAATAAATAAATTCAGAAAGCAAATTTAGTGCACAAATTTTGAATCGAAAAATTTACAAATTTACCCACTGTAACTAAACGAGTTTTCTTAAGTTTTCTTTGTACATATGTACCGTACTTTGTAGAGGAGACAAATAGGGGTTATTGCCTTTTCTTTTATATATTGAAAAAAGGGGGCCAATTTTGGCGGGATATGAGAAATTTTGGCGGGAAGCACAAATTCATCAGACAAATTGTTATGAACTTTTCAATATTTTAATGTTTTCTATCGTTTAAGGGGAGGGGGTATTATTTCATTTAATACTCACGGTTTGATTACAATTGGGTACTTATTTGTTGTTGTTGTTGGCGCTGGTTCCTTTTTGGCGACGAAGGACCACTGAATAATGTAGTGTCCTTATTGTTGCTGCACTAGGGTCTTGGTGGTTGCAGTGGCTGGGGAATGGTCCAGATGCTGGTGATCGCGGCTAGTAAAATTAAATACCTCTAGTTGGTGATTGTGCACAGAATACACTGTCACTGGTGATGAACTGTGCGGCTATTGATGGTTAAATGGGTGCTTGTGGCTATCTTTTCGTGGCGGGTAATTATATCGGCGCACGAATAGTATTCAATAAAAATCAACACACTTTTCAACTTTCAACGTTCTTTAGTTTAATAACTAAATATTAAATACAATTTTTAATTTTCGAATTGAGCGCGAGATCAGTGGTTGCAACTTTTCTTTGCGAGTTTACCGAGAATAATAAAAAGATAAGCGAATAGCGAGACAAAGCAGAACGAGCGAGCGGCTGACAAGTGCGTGTATGTGTGTGCACACCTGTCAGACGGTTGCTGGCGTTGCCAACGCATCGTATTGCTATTCAGGGAGCGTGAATAAATATATAAATTATTTTAACGAGCCTTACACTAATGCTAGTATGTACAAAAAAAATGTCGACTAGGTCTTACCCCCTAAAATGTTAGGTATTGATGAGAAAATAAGCCTTGCAAAAAATTAGCGCTCCAACTTAACCCTTAGGGGTGGCTATTTTTTTCGCCCTTTCCCATACATTTTTCAAAGTGAATTTTCTTTCAATTTTTGAAACTCTTTTCAAAATATTTTTACATACTCTTAAAGTTGAACCTTTGAAGCTTCCAAAATGGTAAGCCATGTGCGATTATCTTAACTATTAAGATAATTACAGCCATTTGAAAATGGCTGAGTTTTGTACTATAGCACACACATACAAAGTAACACGTATAAAATTTAGTAAACTTTAAGAGGCTGTAATTATTTTAATAGTTAAGATATTCGCACATGGCTTACCATTTTGGAAGCTCCAAAGCTTCAACTTTAAGAGTATGTACCCCCTAAGGGTTAAGTTAGAGCGCTAATTTTTTGCAAGGCTTATTTTCTCGTCAATACCTAAAGTTTCAGGGGGTAAGACCGAAAAAAATAACCAAATTTTTTTTATTTGAATATGCCTTTTTTTCAAAAAATATATTGATTTTCTTTTTAAGAAAGGTGAACAAAAATTACTGTAATTTTTTCAGATTTTTAAATTAAAGTCTAGAGGTCTATCATCGCTAGTTTAGATTTTACAAACCTTACCTCATATTTGGTATAAAAACGACAAACCATTGTTGTAAAACACCATTTACCTGAACATATTTTTGAAGGAAATCGAATTCCCTACAAAAGTTGCATTAACCAAAATTTTCTCAGACTAGCCGTTTTCTAGTATTCTAGCTTCAAAAATTAGCATGTTTTTTCGATTTCCCAATTTTTCTTTCAAAAATTGTGAAAAATGCAAATATCCATGTACAACAAAGATAGATACAGATTCTTAAAATAAATTGAGAGGGCTACAAAAAAGGTTAAACAACGTTTTTTTGTAAGGTTACTCCTTCAAAACTTATTAAGTATTAAATTAAAAAAATCATATTTCCGTCTTTTTTTAGTGCTTTTGATCCAATTTTTTTACTTAATTTTGTTTATTGATATTCTACATGATTAATTATCATTATATAATCAATATTATAACCAAAAATATACATTTCTCGTATTCTTTCAAACATATTTTTGCTTAATATACACAGAGCCAAAGGTACCTAATAAAATAGAACAAAAATGATAAGATATCTGTATAGTTTTTCTTCAAGAAGTTGTGCTTCACACTATTGTAGAGACAATCTTTTTAATGTTATTAAGAAGATTTTCTTTTTAATATTTCAAATCGAGAATCGAACTTAAAATTTTCGGAATGATAAACCCAGCTGTTTACCATCAGGCCATCGCTTACTTTTGCTTGCTAGCGTCAAATTACTGATATCTGTATCTATATATTAATAGGCTAACACTCTCCACATACAAACTTTTGTAACCCAATTTCGTATAGTATTTATGGACAGATCCCTATAAGAGTTATATTGGAAACTTAGAATGGACTAATCTGCTGTCTCACCAAAAAAAATTTTGAAAATTATTCTTAGTTTATTTATTATTAAACAAAAAAGAGGTCTCCAAACTCTCCAGCTATTTTGTTATCTCCACATTCTGTTATACCCGAACTATAGATCACTATTCAGCCTTCTTATAAAACTCCCAAAGACACACCCATCCGCTCATTCCCTGCGTGTGTGTGTAGTACATATCTATGCAATGATCCAGCAGCTGGCACCTACTTTTATTTTTGTGCCAAAAACAACAACAAAATGTACCAAATCATATTATCTTCGACATCTAAACACCATTTGTAAGCTAAGAAATCCAGCTTCACTTCTGGCTTTATATATTTAACTTTTTGCCTATTGGTAAAGTTTATTTTTTAACGATATGATTTTGTAAGAAAATTCCACAATGTTAAGATTGAAATTTAAATATCGTACGGACTTTAACTAAAGAACAATTTTACATGTCACTAATGCTGATTTCGTTGAACATGTTTACACCCTTGCACAGAATACTGTAAAAGTGTGATAAAAGTGTACCCGTTCTACATGAAACTGTTGTGTCGATAAAACGAACAAAAAACATTGCCCGTTTGCTACGCTATGTGCATGAATAATTAAGTTTCGCTTATCAACCATATTCAATTGTTATTGCAAAATCCTTTTACCTTCATTTTGCAAACGAAAACGGAAAATTGAAGAGTGTATAAAATGCGCATTTTTTGATGAAACGAAATCACCATAACTCTACTTTTTTCACGAAAAACACTTTTTTAGGTATTTGTTTCCTTTAGGGGTCAACCGCTAATAATTTAGCTAAATTTATAGGAGATAGCTCAAAAGACAGGTTTTGGCCTCAGGATCACGAGTCCGGAAGCGCTTTTTCAATTTTTTGTTTCTGTGGAAAGTTATGGTCAAAAAATCGAAAAATGATACACGGCGGCACGATACGCATTTTTTCGCACGTATTTAGGTACAGCCTAATAAAATTACAACAACCACATGAAAACTTGCCACTTTGATTGCAAATATCCAAACCAGGGTGGGGAAAAATTCGATCGCGAATTCTCAATCATATGGTTTTCTCACCCTTTCTCATTTTGCGCTCTTAACATATCGCGAGAAACGCTAAGGCAAACGAGCGGTAGTTAAAACAATAACTGCATTATTTCATTGCTAGGAGATTGTAAACAAACGATTTTTCATACCAGCAGCCTTGCTACGAGCAATCGCGTTTGTATGCTCGCTCGTTTCCAATGTATATACATAAAATAATTGCATACACTCGTTAAGAAACGAAAAATGTTTTCGATGTTTTAAACAACGCTCGTTTGCCTTTGCATTTCTCGCGATAAGTTAGGAGAACAAATTGAGAAGATTGTATTTTTGAGCAATCGCGATCGTTCTTCTTACGATGTGGATGCAAAATTTTGATTTCATCTGTTTAAAGAAAGTTGTACGTGCAAAATTTATTTCTGTTATTAGTTTGCAAGTAAACAAAGTGAAGATTTTATTAATACAAATATGGGAAAAACATCAAACATTGAAAAATCACAATTTGTGACATTTGATAAAGATTCAAATTATTAAAAGACCAATTTATGATTAAATAAAAAAAAACGAAATTCAGAGATACTCTTTTTCCTCAATTACAAATTGTTTATAAAATTGTTGTAAAAAATTAAAAAAAAAAATTAATTTTTAATTTTAGGTTTTTTAGATAGATCTAACAATCATTAGGCTAGTCCTAAAATTTGATCCAATTCCGTCAATTGGTTCACGAACTAGAAAATAATGAAAAAAATGCAATTTTCAAAATGCCTAAAATTCAAAAATTCATAACTCAAAAAAGTATAGTGGGTGAAATAAAAAAATAGGTATCGACTTATTTTCCATTCTCAGCAAAAAAAAAAAATATAGTGGGCATTTTTAAATTTTAGTGCTAAATTTCAAGTCTCAAGGAAATTGACATTTTAATAAATGTAAGTGTTATATACGATATACAAAGTTATTTTCTTTGTTATGCTATTTAAGGGTTCCGGTATAGGAAGAAAAATGCGAATGCCTTTTTATTGTTCTGCTAACCAGTGGTTCAGTTCATATTTCCTCACGAAAAAATAATCAAATAAAATAATAAAAAACAAAAACTGTCTAAGAGCCCAAGGTCAACTCAATGATGAATACTATTGTTTAGAAATAATCTATGGTCATGTACACAAGTATGTAGCCATGTGTTTTTAAGAAATGTTTTTGCTACATCTCACATGTATAAGAGATCACAGGGACTGGTAATTTTTAGCTAGTTGCATTCATGGCTGGAAATTGTTATACCAATAATTTTCAGATGCACTTAAGTTCGTGCATATGTTGATAGAATAGAATTTTTTTTTTTTCTTTACCTGTTTAGTATAAATAAGCGAGAAACCTTTTTAGGTAGCGTAAAGTGGTTAAATAGATGTTTGCGCAAAATTATATTCCATAAAATTTTCTGAAAAATATTAATATCTATGATGTACATATGCATTAGATTGGGCCAAATGAAAAGGAACTTGATTTCCTGGAAAATAATATTGGTTTTATTTTGCAGAACGGCGAAAACATAATATTGAAAGTCAAAGATCTTTATATTAATTTCTACAGGTCTGTCATTGATACTTTAGATTTAAATATGCTGATCTGGTTTTTTCATATAAAGACGTGTACATACATATGTATATCCATATGCATACATATAATAGCACTTAAGAAAAATTTTAAGTATATCTTAAATTTTGTTATAAAACTGGGAACTATTATTTTTTACTTTAAGTTATCAGGAAAAACTTAAAGATATTTCATCTACATTCTCAAAAAAAAATCTTATTTTATCAAATGGAATTGATTTTCAAACAAACGCTCGCGATCGATCGCTGGCAATCGCGATCGCCAGAAATCGCAAACAATCGCGAGAAATAGCGTAAGTGATCTTTTCAATAACAGCTATTGTTTGGGTTTTGCTATGCACGCTCGCAACGAACGATCGATGCCTAAAAATAGAATTGACTACGCTTGCACCATTGCTGTTGCTTGCGAGAGATTGCACATTAAGGCGGATCGGTCCCCATACAAAAAAAAAAGTTTGTCCAGTCCACCCCTAGGACTAAAGATATTTTAAAGGCGATCCCAAAAAAATTTTTTTTTTTTTGCCACGCCCCCCGATGGGCTATTTACTTTTTTTTACACTACGTCGCCATTTTACGTCCGATTTTAATGAGCCGTATATCGTTGTTCATGGCTTGCCAGCCGCCACATTTTTTACTCCGAGTTCAAATTCTAGTAGTGACTGTCGGTATCTCGTTTCACATCATACCTAAATTCCAATTTTTTTTAGTCTGTCGAAAGGCCTTTAAATTCTGTGAAACTTTTTCTTTAACAGTAACTACTTTTGTTCATAACTAAAAAAGTTATAAAGGTTTCAAAAATCCAAATATAGCTCTGTGTTAAATTTGGCAATTATGCCAAATTTTTTTTTTACTAAAATTGGCAACACTGGTTACTATTACTTTTAATTAAATGTTTTTTTGTTTATGCTTAATCAATCTGTTATATGACAACACTGTTATCACCTGATATTTGCATGCTTCTTTTGTTGTCTTCTCTATGACAAATTCTTTCTTTCTCCTATATATATGTAAAAATTATAGTTGCGTGAGTTAGCGACATAGTCTCACATATACAAAAACATACATAAACACACATCTTAATAGATAGGTATATATATATATATATACATATATATATGTATAACTGCAACGATGCAGATAATACCTAAATAGAACGGCTACACAAGTAAAATGTATTTTAAGGTAGACAACAATTAAAATAAATCTTTGTACTTTGTAAACACATACCTACTAGAGGTATACGCCGTCAAATTTGTCGGCGGCGGCGGCGTAAGGCTCATTTTATAGCGGCGTGCGCCGGCGTGGTGGTATAAAAAAATTGCATGTTGAATTTAAAAACTCCATAATTTCAATTGTTGGGATTTTTATTGAACTGACAAAAAATTTTGGGTACATTTTTTATGTAATGTAAATGAACGTAACTTTAAATGTTTCACATTTTATAATATAATATAGAAGAATACTAAAAACATAACGCATAGCAGTCTTTTAATCAAATTCTTACACTGAAATAACTATGTTACATATTGAGTCTAGGACTAAAATTATGTACATTAACCGAAGGCTTTGTTATGATCACTACAATATGCATGTGTGATTTAAAATATATGTTTATAGTGTAATATTATATCAATTCAGTCTTTGTATACATTGTTAACATAAAAGTAAAGCTATTGTAATGCTTACATTGATAGAAATTTACTTATTTAGTTTAAAAAAAAAATTTGTACCATTTCACTTCTTTGTACAGTTGTTGTTGTGTATATCTTATGTTTATAAAGTTGTATGTGTCTCTTTTCATAGCGAAAAATAATCATTTTAAATATTCTACACATGACTCGTAGTTGTCATGGGTAAAAATTGTTTTGTTAATGTTGTGAGGGCTTAGCTGTGACCGCTTATTTGTGACTGCCAGACCATCTATAGAAAAAACTCGCTCACTCGGCGTACTTGTTGCAGGATGCATACAACTTTTTTTGCTAGCTTGGATAGCAAGGGCATTGCAGCCGCCTTTTCCCTCCAAAACTCTAAAACATTCTGATTGGAGGACAGACTTAGCAGCAAATGACATTCTGCTTCTAAATTAGAGTTTTTCAAACTCGAAGAATACCGCTTGGCAAGTTTCAATATTTTAGAAGAAGGCGAAGTTTCTTCAGAATCGTTTACACTATTTCCGTTTTTTGATGTATCACCAACAAGTCTTTTATACATCTCTATCAAAAACTGTACTTCTGTCTTACATTTGCTTTTGCAGTATTCTGTAACACAATCTAATGTGTTAAAACGCGGATCCAGCAGCGTTGCGCATACTAAAATATCAGTTATTGGAAATCTATAGTCAAGTTTACTCTTCATATTTTTTTTTATTTGTTGCAATAAATGATCGTGACAAAAGCTGAAATTATTCTGATTTAAATCAGTGTCATCGTTTTCAGATAATATTGATAATATCTCAGTTCGAATGATTAACGCAAGAGAAATCGATGGGTATGAGTCCCCAGAAAGAATATTGACAGCATCTTTGAATTTTTGCAAAAAGTCTCTTAATTTATACAATAGTAGTACTTCCGTTTCGAGTAAAATTAAGTCAGTTTTATTACAGTTTAAAAGAAGTTTATTAATGGCAGCCCTTTGAGATCCAAGACTATCAAGTAATGATAAGACACAGTGCCATCTTGTAGATATCGAATTTTTAAGGGTGGTGTTTCTCTTATCCACCAAACTGCCATGCAAGTCATTGGTATTATTTATGTTTCTATATACTTCCAAGGACACATCATCAAGGGGACCGAACCCTTCGTCGTAGTCGACCCATGAAGCGTCTTATGAAGCCAGGAGTTCTTCCAAGTTATCAATTTTTGACAAAATCTCTTTTTGTATGGCATCGGCCTGTAACTTCAGAGTATGTGTTTTGAAACGTAGGGCTCGCGCGATTTTTTTACACTTTAAAATTAGACGATTTATTTCTGGAACGGAATCATACCCATCTACCGTAAGCAAATTGTGAAGCCCATGCCCAATACAGAAGTGGTTGTTAAGGCTGCCCAAATCGATGGCTTCCTTCATATTACTGCCTTGGTCAGTGACAACGAAATTCGAACCAAGCTTTACGTTAAAGTATTCAGTTACTTCCTCAATCTCCTGCAATATGTTGTTTCCTGTATGGGACTTTGAGACATATTTTGTTTCTAGTGTGAGACTCGACATAGCGAAGTTTGTTGAAAGGTAATGGAAAGTAAAAGTTATATAATTACGCCTACAGTAGTTATCCGTCCATAGATCGAAAGTTAAAGCAAAATGTTCCATCCCAGATATTTTTCCTTTAACGACTTTTAAAACGCTTTCATAAACATCATCTAATGCTGTTGTTGCAATTGTTTTATAATGTGGTATATCATTATCGTTTACTACTACATGGTATTTTTTTAAAAAGTCTTTTATTCCATTGTGTGCAATTGTATGGAACGGTAATAAATCACGTGCCATCCATAAGGCTAAGTCCCTTCCCAACATCCATTTATAATCAGTTGAACTTTTTTTTGGACATTTTTGAAAAAAATTTGTCAGTGTAGATGAAGAAGTATTTTCTGCATCAAAGTGACGTATATTGTGCTCGTTTTTTAAATGACGTGTTAAATTCCCTGTTAAGACGTTCTTGCTGTGTGAAATACAGCTGCTAGATCCATCATCTTTTGCACTTTGGTATTTGTTTCTTTCAGGGGTCAACTGCTAATAAATTAGCTAAAATTATGGGGGAGGACTCTAAAGACGGGGTTTGGCCTCAGGATCACGAATCCGGAAGCGCTTTTTAGGGACGGCCTAAATAAATTACAATCACATGAAAACTTACAACTTTGATCGCAAATATGTAACTCAAAATAATAAAAAAAAAAGCGCTTCCGGATTCGTGATCCTGAGGCCAAATCCCGTCTTTTAAGCGGGAGGCCGCACAATTTTAGCTAATTTATTAACAGTTGACCCCTAAAGGAAACAAATACCTGCACTTTTAACACATTTAGGGCACGGCCATTAGTGCGTTGTAAATTAAAAAAAAAAATTGTAACTTTAGAAAATTATCACAAAAAAAATGTTAAACGCGCCGGCGCGCGCCGCCGCCGCCGCCGCGCCGCTAAAAAGGCTATTCGGCGGCGGCGCGTCGAAAATGACTTTTGTCGGCGGCGGCGGCGGCGTTTGTCGGCGGCGTATATCTCTAATACCTACATATGTCCTTGAATACCCATATTATTATTGTTCACACACAAAAACCCTTGACCTTGCTCGATAGCATGGTAATAACCTAAACAAGCATATTCTTTAATAGTAATTCCGGTCAATTTTTAAATAATTTTTTGGTGTTAGGTAGGCTATTTGACCTATTGTGGTTATCAATGCAAATAAAACTAGTTTATTTCATTGTTACGGCTCAACGTTTCGCTAGTCATCCTAGCATCATCAGGAGCGATATCTATATTTAACAACAAAAATGACATATATTAAATTAAAATATTAAATTAGATTTAAGTTGCAAGCGATGGAAGTAAAAGGGTGATCACAGTTACATATAACAAAAACAAAAACTGGAAACTAAACAATCACACTTACATTAGTTGTATTAATAACTAACAAATTAACTAAAAAATTTCTTTGGTACCGCACGCATTGGGTATCATTGTCGTACTAAAGTTATTATAAGCATAACAAATACGCGGAGGCAATGTCAGCTGTGTCTTCCATTTTGTTTATTGTGTTTTCTCTTTGTTGTAATATACGTAAGCTTTCTAATGTGTATCTGGCTCTCCCTCGTTTGTTTTTATCCAATATTTTTGTGTTTGCCAGATCAGCTGTATGTCCACTAGTTGTTGTGTGTTGTGATAAGGTAGTGTTGTTTTTGTTCTTGAGAATGTCAGCTTCGTGCTCTTTTAGTCTCACATTCAATTGAAGTTTCGTTGTACCAATGTACCGTTTGTTGCATTTCTCGTTGTCTTTCCCTTTACAAGTTATTTCATATACCCCGTTATTTTGTTGTAGAGGTTCGATTGGGCTCTTTGTTTGTGTGAAAATATTAGATAGAGTGTGGTTAGATTTATATGCGAGAGAAATGTTGTCTTTGTTTTTTAGTATATTTTTTCGGATATTTTGTGAGAATTTTGGAATATATGTAACGCTGAAAAATTGCTTGGTTTTATTTTCTGCTTCTAATATTGCTGTTAGATGTTGGTTTTGGTTGGTTTTCATGGTTTGTTGTTGTATTAGACTTGCTATTGTGCTATTAGGGTAGTTGTTGTTTTTTAGTGTTTGGGTTATTTTCTCGATGTTGCTGTTATGGAACTGCTCATGGCTTATGGACAAAACTTTGCTTATGAGATTTTTTGCAGTATTTATTTTATAATTGAGAGGTTGGGAAGAGTGGAAATTAATCATGCGGCCAGAGGATGTAGGTTTTGCATACCAGTCGAAAATGAGAGAGTTGTTACTTTTGTGTATTTTCACATCTAGGAAGGGAATGCAGTTGTCTTTTTCTATTTCAATCGTCAATTGTAGTTTGTTGTGATAGCTATTGAGGGTTTTTAGGATTGTTTCCACGTCGTTTCGTCGGACGATCGCAAATATGTCGTCAACATATTTGACTAGAAATTTTATTTTTATGTTGTGTTGCTGGTTAAGTGTACTAAAAGCATTTTCAATAAGGTCATCCATTATGATGTCCGCTATTGTGGGGGAGAGGGGGTTGCCTATGGGCATTCCAAACGTTTGGGTGTATATTTTGGCATTATACATAAAGTAATTGTTGTCAAGTAAACAAAACTTAAGTAAGTCGCGAAATTTGCTTTTAGGGATATTCGTGGCATTCTGTATTTTGTCCCATTTTTTCATTATGATGTTGATGGCGAGATGTGTAGGGATGTTGGTAAAAAGAGAGACAACGTCAAACGACACTAACGCTTCATCGTTGTTGACACTCATACCTTTTAGTCGTTCTTTCAAATCAAACGCATTCTTAACATTGTACTCTTCACTTATTACAGCCTTAATTGCATTTCCTATATATTTGGATAAGTGGTAGCACGGGACAGTTACTGATGATGCAATGGGGCGGAGGGGAAAGTTTGGTTTATGGATTTTCGGTAATCCGTAGAGTCTCGGTGCGTTAGCTGCCGAACACATCAGCTGTTGTTTCTCACTTGCGCTTATGTGTTTGTTTTTAAAAAGCTCATTTATAATGTTATTGTTTTTCTTTTGTAGGTTGTGTGTGGGATCGGTTCTGGTTACTCTGTATGTGTTTTTATCCTCTAGTAACTCGTTCATTTTAGTGTTGTAATCTTGTTTGTAAAGCACTACCGTCTTATTTCCTTTATCCGCTTCTGTTATCACTATTTCATCTTTGTGTAGTTTTAGAAATGCTTTAGTTTTGTTGTGTACCTCGATAATGAATTTTTCCGCTGCATTGCTTTTTATGTTTCTTTTGAATTGTAGTATTTGATGGCTTAGTTGGTTTCGTGCTATTTCCTTTTGTCTCTCATCCTCTAACGTCTGTATTACCTGTTCCATTTCAGCAATTATATGTATGGGACTAAAGCTTGTGCTTGTTATGGGTATGGTGAATTTTTTCCCGAGAGCGAGTAACCACTTCACTTCGTTTGGAAAATTGATGTTTGTTTTGTTTACGAACCAATCGTTCGTCGTGTTTATACCAAGGATGTGAAAATGTTGGTGTTTTAAATATTCTATTTTTGATGTGTGTCTATCCCGTGCTTCTTTTCTTATTCTCTCTCCTAGAAAGTGTTGTTTGTTTGTAAATGTGGTTAGTTCAAGCTCACTGAGGCTGAGCTTTAGTTCTCTTTCTGCGTGACGTATATAGTCTTTTATGGTTTTTATATTTATATTTGCTTGTGTGATCTCTATATTTAATATTTTCCGTAGAAACAGATATTTGGTTCTGTGGAGTTGTTGTCTTGCCCTTATCGAGGTTGAGTTTGTCGGGACATGTTTTATTGAATTCGTCAGATGACTTGGCATTAAGTCATATCGTTTGCACTCAAAAAAAGTAATTTGAGATGTTCCGTTTGTTTGGCTAGTTTTTGTTTACTGTAGTGTTTCATCATTTTGCATGTATTCTCCCCGTGTTTATACTTTATATGTTTGAAAAAGTTTTTCATTTTGCAGTTTATTTTTGTTGTTGGTATGTTCTTTGTTCTTCGCATAAAATAAAACATTAAAATATTATACAGAAACATGTTAACAGTTTAGAGTAACAAATAAAGTATTTTCAAGGACAACTTTATCACAATACAAATAGCATTTAGAAATAGTATAAATAGATGTAAGATTTGAAATGTAAAGACAGTTCTGAAATAAAAGAAGTTGAGAAAAGAGCAGTTGCTCAGAAAAGTGAAGTGAAGTAAAATCAAAAGCAAAAATAAGTTAAAAAAAATCACAAAATGCCGTTTGAAGCGTGTGATATAGAAAAAAATAAATTACCAACAAACCAACAAGTGATGCAATATTTTTTGCATATAAAGAAAAACGGTGCATCAAATATTAAAAAAAATCAAACTTTAGTAAAATATATGCATGTGATTACAAATATGGTTTGTGAGTTGTGGAAACATACAAACATTCCGATAGTATGTAAAACTACAATTAGAAGGTATTTGAAAAGTCTTCTGATGTCATATAAAGATATTGTTAAAAATCCAAGTAAATATGATAGTAACGAGATGTATTGGAATAAATTGTTCGAAATTTCAAAATGCAAGTGCGGCATTGAAAAAAATTCCGAGTGCTTATGTTCCGAAAGTGAAAAAATTCCACCAAATATAGTAGCATTCTTTATCGATCAGAGCGGACCAAGGCTTTTACCCTTGATGATATCCAAGTTGATAACATGGAGATCGATATGATCGATCAAGGGTCAAGCATTGCCACAGTAAATCAATCTCCTTTTACCGTTTCATATGCACCAGGTTCAAGTGAAGAAAATGAATCTGATGATGAAAATAATGACGTACTAAGAGCAGCTGAAAGTATCAAACATATCGCTTAATAATTATGCTGTAGCTTTAGATCGCACTAATACTTCGGATCGCACTGGATCTTTACTTGCAACAACATTCATAAAAGATTTAAAACATTCGATTGCTAGAAAAGCGAGCAAAGATTATGAAGGCATTAGTGAAAGAATGTTGAGTTTCTTAGACGATAGAAATAAAATGATAGAAATAAAATCCGGAGAGAGCGAGACAAATTTAGAGCAGAAGTCCAAGCCGCATCTACTAGCGAAGTTGGATTGCAATGCATATCTTATGATGGAAAAAAAGATGCAACATTAATGTTTAAGCGACATAACATGGTTTCGTTTATTTCATCTGCATTACATATTATTGTAATTCCCAGATAATTTATGGAATATTCGGAATACATAGCTTATAGTCGCAGTCACAAAATGTGGTTTTTCATAAGTAAAATGAGGTAAGCCAATGTCGCCAATGCCTCAGAGCCCAAGTGCTCACCACCAACAATTTTGATGGGTTTTCTAAGGAAGTGAGAATAGCCAACGATGCATTCTCAGAGCCAAAGTGCTCGCCCCAATTAATACATACAGAGTGTCAATACCAAAACACAGTCCACTAGACTTGATGGTACATACCAATAATTAAAAAGAACCAAACACAGTCCATGAGACTTGATGGAATATAAAAATAATAAAATAAATAAAATTAAAAAGACTTTGGTTGAGGTGGGATTCGAACCGGCAACCCCGGCCAACTCCCTCAACCATATAATATAGCAACAACAATAATAATAAACTGCTCGCCGCCCACCATTTAACCACAGCTTAGATAATTAAAAAAAGAAGCATCTGGGAGTATAGGACGTTCTCATAAAATAATTGAAGAACATATAACAATTATTAAAGAGCCTGAATCCACATTCATCGGCTACACAACTCCTACAGCTGGTACTGGGGTAGAAATTCAAAAAGCCATTGTAAACTTCTTAGATTCAAAAGGCTTTTCGCTGGACTACTTAGTTGCAATCAATTGAGATGGAACGGCTGTAAATACAGGTTACAAATCAGGAGTAAACGCATGTATAGAACGATACCTGCAACGTCCATTACAGTGAAATATTTGCCTGTTTCATTTCAACGAGCTACCACTCAAAGGTTTGTTGACCAATTTGCTTGGAAAGCAGATAGGTCCAGGAATTTGGCCTACAGAACTGGGATCTCAATTACTGTCATGTACCGAAGAGCCTGTAACTTTTTTATCTATTTACAACATTCAAATTAGTAAATAATATTTTTAGGTTGTAAATGGTTATGAGCCAATTTATATGGGACCTATACAAGAAAATGCGACTGGGAAATTCGCGACGACCAACTGTACCTTTATCGTATGGTTCTAGCGATTAACAATGGTTCCTGCGATGATAAACTAGCTAAGCAGAATCCCGGACCTGTAAGTACAGCACGGTGGTTGACAACAGCATCCAGATTGCTTCGCCTTTTTGTATCCAAGAGGCAGCCTTCAGAAAATTTGAAAAATTTAGTGACTTTCGTTGTCAAGGTTTATGCACCTTTCTGGTTTCTCGTAAAGAGCCAACCACAGTCCATACACGGAAGTCGTCATATTTTTAAGTACATAGTTTGGATTCGAGAATTACCATTTAATATTCAAATGTTAATTCGTCCAATTGTTGAACACAATAGCTATTACCTACATTCCGAAAATATTCAACTGGCTATGATAACTGATCCGGATCAAACCATACGATCTCAGGGCTATGAAATGATAAGGACTGCTCGGAGTAAACCACCCGCAAAGATTAGAGAGTTCCGCGTTCCAAAACATCAAATTAATTTCGATGCTGATGTATATACAAACATACTAAAGTGGGACAATATACAAATAAGCGAGCCACCATGTCTCCATTTTTATACAGACGAGATATTGGAACATTATCAATTTTCGGATCATGAAATCATTGAAATACCAGGTAGTAATCTTTAAAAGCTTAAACACATACATAATAAATAAAAAATTATTATTCTTTTTTTAGAATTTCCATGCCATTCCCAAAATACGGAACGTTTTGTGCGTGTTGTAAGTGAATCTGCTGATAAAGTAACAGATGAAAAGCGCATGGGATACATATTTGCAAAGCTTAAAAGTCGCGAACAGTATAGCAAGCTTGAGTCCCGCCAAAATTTAATATAAATAATATATAATATAAATAAGCAAAAAAAAGTTTAAAATTATAATTAGTGAGAAGAGAGAAAAAAAAATTAAAAATAAATATATTATCATAGAGCAAATTGAGTAAGCATAAACAAAAAACATTTAATTAAAAGTAATAGTAACCAGTGTTGCCAATTTTAGTAAAAAAAAATTTGGCATAATTGCCAAATTTAACACAGAGCTATATTTGGATTTTTGAAACCTTTATAACTTTTTTAGTTATGAACAAAAGTAGTTACTGTTAAAGAAAAAGTTTCACAGAATTTAAAGGCCTTTTCGACAGACTAAAAAAAATTGGAATTTAGGTATGATGTGAAACGAGATACCGACAATCACTACTAGAATTTGAACTCGGAGTAAAAAATGATCAAGGTAAGAAATGGCGGCGGCTGGCAAGCCATGAACAACGATATACGGCTCATTAAAATCGGACTTAAAATGGCGACGTAGTGTAAAAAAAAGTAAATAGCCCATCGGGGGGGCGTGGCAAAAAAAAAAAAATTTGGGATCGCCTTCAAAATATCTTTAATCCTAGGGGTGGACTGGACAAACTTTTTTTTTCGATCCACCCTATTGCACATGCATTCCTTAAAAATGTAGCCTACTCACTCGCGAGAAATACCTACCACTGAATTTTATGCAGGGATAAGTTGTTTGAGAGATCGTATTTTGAGCGTTTGCCGCACCCTGATCCAAACCCCGTCTTTTGAGCTATCTCCCATAATTTTAGCTAATTTATTAGCAGTTTACTTTGATTATTTGATGTCCTAAGCTTTTCTCGATTTTTTAAAGGTTTAATTCACTAATGAAATTTTTAGAGGGTTAAATATTGGAAAAGTATGTTTTCTAAGCAGATTTTTCATACAGTTGAAGATTGCCCAGAAGATTGCTTAAAAAATAAAATAAAAACAAAAAATTAATAAAAAGAAACAGTTTTCAATTTTTGCCTCCACCGAGAATCGAATATAGGTGTCCTGCAAGTAGTAAACATTTATACCTATTCTGGTATAAAAAGGGTTCAATTAGTCTCTTCATAGGACATGCTCGGACAAATGTGACCAATTTATTCCATCTAAAAGACACTAAAAAGGTAGTAGTCTACTGTTCCTCTGGATTGATCCCGGACTAATCGCATTTTTTGCAGGGAAATACCATACGAACTTTTACTAATGCACCTTTCTACATAAGTAACTCCACTTTTTTGTATGAAAACATATTTTCTAATTTGATAACACTGGACCACGAATTTCAACTTTTTCGCTTTACCAGAAATGCCGTTATGAAATTCGTATGTAAAATCACCCCCTGATTTCGAAAATTGAGTTCATTTTTGATTCTATGGTGCCGTTTTTGAGATATTTGCAATTTACCGTTATTCGAAAAAACCAAAAAGATGGCGCCCTTTAATTGCGTATATCTCACGAACGGGTGAAGCAATTGCAAAAAAGTTTACAGAATCGGAAAAACGATAAAATTTGCTATAAATGCATCATACATTGTTTTTTGCTCAACCAGATAGTTTTCGAGATATTAGCTTGTCATTTCATATTTTTGTTTTTTTTTATGAAAAAATATGAAAAAAATTACTCTTTGCGTGGGCAGCATTCCAAAACCACAACTTTTTTTCTAGATATTTTTTCTTTACGTAGAGCTCTGTTTTATTAGAAAAAAGATAAGCTATCATCGAAGAAAATCGATGCAAAACTACGTAAGTTATAAACGATCAAGTAAAAATACCCAGGTTGCGCAACTTCAATGTGTGATGTATACATACATATTTTAAAGGTATAAAGTGCAAATGGGATATATCCGGATAAACGAATAACACCATAACAATGATAATACTTTTTCTTTAAATAAATCAAATAGTACTTTTAATACTCGAATTGTTTTATAGTAGGTAGAGTGGTTGCTTCGAAAGGAAGAGTGGTTGGGTTCGAAAGTGCTGTAGGCATGTAGTTATAAACATGTATTTCCGTCACTTATGCGTAAGTATGCAGGTAGATTTTCAAAATTATAAGAAAATTTTTAAAGCCGACATCTAAAGCAGGTAATATTTTCTTTTCCCGGCTTCGTATAAAAAGGAACCTTTCTGTCTAGGTAAGATTTGATTTTTTCAATTTTATTTTTGTTCCGAGTATAAATATGAGTTAGGCGCCTTGAAACTTCAAAACATCTGCAAGGCTCGCCGGAGATAGTTCAGTTCATAAGTCGAATTTCAAAACCGTGATTTATTAAAAAAAAATAAAATGAGTAAAAGGTCGCGAGAATTTGAGTGTGATAACGATCCAGATGTGTTCTGTTTCATGTGTGGCCAATATACTATCATTAAGCTACGACGAGTGTTCTCAGATCGTATCAAAACTTTATACTCCAAGTATTTTGGCATTGAGCCTAAAAATGCTGAAAAACCATGGACACCGAACACTTTGTGTACATCGTGTCGAGTAGAATTGATTCAGTCGAAATCAGGACAACAAATAAAATTTGCTACACCAATGATATGGAGAGAACCTACTTGCCATTCAATGGAGTGTTATATTTGTCAAACGAAAGTGCTTGGCGTTGGAAGATCAAGAAGAGTAACTTATGCCAGCGTACCATCAGTGACATTACCAGTACTACATTCAACGACAGTTGCGGATCCAGTTCCATTGTCAACAGTAATATCTGAGTGCGGGGAATCAAGTTGTACTGAATTTCGCGTGGGAAACGAGAGAAACGTTCTCTCACAAGCACAACTTAATGATTGGATAAGAGATTTGGAACTATCCAAGGAAAAGGCAGAGATCCACACTTCCCGTATGCAACAATTTAAATTTGTGTCATCCGATGTTAAGGTGATATATTGTAGAACTCGTCACGAACCATTTTCCAAACACTATACCAAGAAAGACAGTATATGCTACTGCAACGACATTCCTGGTTTATTCAAAGAGTTTGGTCAAACATATGATTCAAAAGAGTGGCGATTGTTCATAGACAGCAATAAACTGAGTTTGAAAGCTGTATTATTGCATATTGGTAACAAAAAGCCTTCTATCTCGATCGCACATGCAGTAAATACAAAGGAAACCTACGAGGAAATGCAAAAAATTCTCAAATTTATCAAATATGAAGAGCATGATTGGAAAATATGTTCTGATCTCAAAGTCGTTGCAATGCTATGCGGTCTACAAAGTGGCTACACCAAGCACTGCTGCTTCCTCTGCAAGTGGGATAGCCGAGCTGGTAAGGACCACTACGTCAGAAAGGATTGGTCGGAAAGAGTCGAGTTTACCGTTGGTGTGGATAACATAAAATATACCCCTCTTGTCAAGAAAGAGAAATTCATACTTCCACCCTTACACATCAAGCTCGGTCTCATTAAAAACTGTGTTAAGGCTTTGGACAAAGAAGGCGAAGCATTCGACTATTTGAAAACAATTTTTCCAGATATTTCTCAAGCCAAGATGAAGGAAGGTATTTTTGTTGGACCACAAATAAAAAAGTTGATCAACAATACTCAATTCAAAGGACTACTCTCATCAGTTGAGGCAGCAGCGTGGGAATCCTTTGAAAAGGTCGTTGCTTCTTTTCTCGGTAGACACAAAAGCCCTAACTACGAACAGATAGTGAACGACTTAATCAATAATTATGCGAAAATGGGTAAATATGAAAGGCTTATTAAAATTAATTTCCCAAAATTTTATTTACCTAACTAATATTTTCTTTCCAGGCGTAAATATGTCTTTAAAAATTCACTTTCTGCACTCACATTTGAACTTTTTTCCGGCAAATCTTGGCGACGAAAGTGACGAACATGGCGAAAGGTTTCATCAGCAAATGAAATTAATTGAGAATCGATATCAAGGATTCTGGGACGTCGCAATGATGGGTGATTACTGCTGGTTTCTCATAAGAGAAACCGATCCTAAACTGAATAAGCGTCAAAGTAGAACACATAATTATTTCGACTACATAGTAAAATCAAATTAAGATAAAGATTGTTAGAATATAGTATAAACATAAATAAATTTAAAAAAAAGTAAAAAATATGGGTAATTTCATTCATGAATTAAACTTTGAACTCAATAGAAACAGAGCATAGCTTGATATTTCTCTCTTTCTTATACCATACATACGTTTTGAGCTATACGTTGAAATTGCGCAACCTGGGTATTTTTATTTGATCGCTTATAACTTACGTAGTTTTACATCGATTTTCTTCGATGATAGCTTATCTTTTTTCTAATAAAACAGAGCTCTACGTAAAGAAAAAATATCTAGAAAAAAAGGTGTGGTTTTGGAATGCTGGCCACGCAAAGAGTAATTTTTTTCATATTTTTTCATAAAAGAAAACAAAAATATGAAATGATAAGCTAATATCTCGAAAACTATCTGGTTGAGCAAAAAACAATGTATGATGCATTTATAGCAAATTTTATCGTCTTTTTGATTCTGTCAACCTTTTTGCAATCGCTTGACCCGTTCGTGAGATATATGTAATTAAAGGGAGCCATCTTTTTGGTTTTTTCGAATAACGGTAAAATGCAAATATCTCAAAAACGTTACCATAGAATAAAAAATGAACTCGATTTTCGAAATCAGGGGGTGGTTTTACATACGAATTTCATAACGGCGTCTCTGGTAAATTTTGGCCGTCGACCAGTGTAATTTAATGTGATAAGCTTTTTCGAATTTTAAATAGTTTACTTATGAAATTTTTAGAGAAATAAAATATTGGAAAAGTATATCTTCTAAGCAGAAAATGTATTTTTCATACAAAACAAGTGAAGTTAGTTATATAGAATTAAAAATTTTGATCCCAACACCAGATTTGTAATTTTCAAAAAATAGCTTTAAAAAAATGTGTTTAAAAGAAAAGTATTAAAATTCATGCAAACGAATGTAAAGCAGGAGTTATTAGCTTTCAAATGTTGTTAAAAAAAATCTGTAGCATTACTACAAGCCGAAACATAATAATTTCAGTTGGTGCATGTTTTCATCACCTTAGGAAAATTGCGCTATGTATATATTAATACCCCTCGTGAAGGGTGGATACCTTTCCGCGGTACGAAGGCTTAAGTCGCTAGCCACAGGGCTACGCTGCCCTTGTGATGATAGCTCCGTACGGCACTTCATCACGAGAGCAGCCTAGCTTCTCTGGCGCGACGACAAAGATCTTCCCCCTCCAAATCCAGGGTGTTATGCGAAACCGTGCCCATTGGACGTTTGCAGCCGGGAGGCAAATCGTGGCTGTATTTGAACGGAGACTCTCTGATACCGGGTCGCCTCAGAGAGTAAGCATGGCCTTACCGCGGTACGGGGCTCTGCCGCGGCGGACGACACATTTTCCCTTACTCTTCCCTTGACCCTAAGCTGGCCTTGTCCGGCGATGGGTCGAACGAACAAGATGAACTCAAATAACGTAAATAAAAACGAAAAAACTAAAAAAACAAACAACGCCAAATTTCACTCCTCAGCAGAGGAGAGCTATGGAGAAGCAAGCGAGAAAGCAACAACAACGCCGGAGGACAACCTCCGCTCCACAATCAAGGGGGGGGGGATCGACAGCGTGGCAACTACGAGTCGGTCAATCAAACCTCTATCGAGTAAGATTGACTTGATAGGAGCTAGCACCAGTGCGGTTGCCAACGCAGCTAAGCGGACAACGCCGGATGCTAAACTCCCATCAACCGCTGATATGAAAACCAGTATCTTTACGTCTGTGGCAGCGGTCTTACGACCTGGCCTCGGAGTTTCGAAGGAGAAGGAAGCTGCAACTGAGATTTCGGTAAAGGGAGCCACCGCCATGGCAACTACGGGTCCACACTCCCGCCGCTTTACATACCACGAGAAAATATTGGCTCTAAAGATCCTGAAGAGGTATGAAAGGGTACCGCAGGAATCGCGGTCGCCGAATTCCAGTAAATCGGTCGAGCTAGCGAAAGCTGTGATACCGGATTTCCAAAATACTTACATGCCAAAGAGGTTAAAAGTTAACCCTTTCAAGCGCCAGAGATCGGGCCTGGAGTTAAATCCCCCTCCCAAGCGGCATCAGAATACCCCTGGAGCGAGCAAACTAAGCTTTGCTGAGGTAACCAAGGACAGGATCCTTATAGGCGTCCTTGACCGAGGCAATGACCGTCTGGCCATCCCCAAGGACCGGTGGCGTTACGTGCGAAATGAACTCGGCAACATTCTTCTCAACGTTGCTCCGGAGTTTCCGGGAAGTTCGGCGCGAGTAACGGATGCGGGTTGGCAACAGGGTCAGATTAAATTACTCGCATGCAAGGAGGCAAAAACCGTAGCACTGTACAAGGCAGCAACTGCTAAACTGGGCGAAATCTACAAGGGCGCAAAGATCGAGGTCGTCGACTGGAAGGACATTCCAGCTCGTCCAAGGGCAAGGGCGTGGATTCCGTCCATCCCTGACGAACCCCAGAGAATTCTCGGGATGCTGCGGCTAATGAATCCGTCCCTCCCAACGCATGACTGGAGTGTCAATCTGGTCGGGGATGCGGTAGGGACCGACAGACAGGTGGTGTTCACCATGAATAAAGAGTCAGTCGAGCCTCTCAAAAGGTGCAATGGCCTAGTACACTACAGAGTAGGCCAGATCATTATCCACGTATATCGTGGTGATGCTCAGCGCGCTGCCTTCTCGGCTGCTCCGGGGTAACCGGAAGACGAATTACCAGAAGATGAAGCGGAGGATTCCGATGCGGAAAGCATGTTATCCGCCACGTCCCTTGGCGATATTGCTGTGATCAACTCGGAGATGGAGGACAGCCTACAGGACGAGAAAGTCCTCGACGTCACGGTGGTAGCAGCCAACACTAAGCGATTAACATCTAACGCTACAGACAGCAGGACTCCCGCAACGCCACATCGGGCAGTTAATCGGAACAACTCGTCGTTGATAGGCAACCTCCGGGATGGGGCAAACCTCCGGGATGGGGCGCTCTCATGTTGGTGGTGCTTCAGATTAATCTGCACAAATTTAAAGTGGCCTCGGCTGCTTTAAGTAGTCGTCTTTCTAAAGGCGACGTGTATGTGGTCCTCATCCAAGAACCCTGGGTCAATAGCTCGAGAATCTGCGGATTGGGGACTAAGGGCTTCAAGCTCATTCGAGCCAGCGAGGAGAGCAACGTCAGAACGTGTATTTTGGTCAAGCCTGAGTTCAACTCCTTTCTCCTACCTAACTACACCAATGGTGATATTACCGCTATCAGTCTAACGGTCGACAGCACCCGCCTGACGGTGGCGTCGGTCTATATATTCCCTACGACGCCGAAGAACCTCCACCACAAACGGAGGAGAAAGACCTGGTGTCAAATTTCTGCACGGGTAATCTTATTATGGGAGCGGACGCTAATGCTCACCATGTCCAATGGGGGAGCTCCGATATCAATGTCAGGGGCCAACCGGTACAAAATACCGTCACTAAGCCTAAAAGAACTAGATGGCACGCGCCTGGGCTTGTCGGATAAGGCCAAGTTTCTAGGCATAGTTCTGGACAGGAAATTGAATTGGAAGGAGAATGTTCTTCAGCGCCAGAAGAAAGCTTGCATCGCTCTTTACACATGCAAAAGAGCCATTGGCAAAAAATGGGGGCTCAGCCCTAGAGTATGCAGTTGGATCTACACGGCCATCATTCGCCCAACCATGCTGTATGGAGTCGTCGTATGGTGGCCTGCGCTGAGCAAGGCAACTTACCTGAATCTGTTGCGGAAAGTTTATAGATCCAATGTGACCTGTATAAGCGGTGCGCTAAGAACAACGCCCAACGAAGTTCTCCAGGTCATTCTGGGCATTTTGCCACTTAATCTGGAAGGGTTTCGGTCAGCGGCGGCATCAGCTCTACGCCTAAGGGAAACCTCCAGTTAGGGTGCGGGTACTATTGGACACTGCAGTATTCTTGAATCTTACAGCTTTCTCCCTCTAAGCACAGATCGTTGTGCGGCCACTACAGTCGGGGATAGCTGTTTCAAAATAAACATTCCCTGCAGAGAAGACTGGGAGAGGACGGATTGGTGTCCCGAAACAAATGGTGGCACTTCCATATACACCGACGGCTCGAAGTTGGACGACAGAGTTGGAGGAGGGGTTTATTCAAGGGATTTGGACCTTGAGCTCTCCTTCAGAGCCATTGGCAAAAAATGGGGGCTCAGCCCTAGAGTATGCAGTTGGATCTACACGGCCATCATTCGCCCAACCATGCTGTATGGAGTCGTCGTATGGTGGCCTGCGCTGAGCAAGGCAACTTACCTGAATCTGTTGCGGAAAGTTTATAGATCCAATGTGACCTGTATAAGCGGTGCGCTAAGAACAACGCCCAACGAAGTTCTCCAGGTCATTCTGGGCATTTTGCCACTTAATCTGGAAGGGTTTCGGTCAGCGGTGGCATCAGCTCTACGCCTAAGGGAAACCTCCAGTTAGGGTGCGGGTACTATTGGACACTGCAGTATTCTTGAATCTTACAGCTTTCTCCCTCTAAGCACAGATCGTTGTGCGGCCACTACAGTCGGGGATAGCTGTTTCAAAATAAACATTCCCTGCAGAGAAGACTGGGAGAGGACGGATTGGTGTCCCGAAACAAATGGTGGCACTTCCATATACACCGACGGCTCGAAGTTGGACGACAGAGTTGGAGGAGGGGTTTATTCAAGGGATTTGGACCTTGAGCTCTCCTTCAGACTCCCTGATCATTGTAGCGTCTTCCAGGCGGAAGTCTCGGCAATCCTGGACGCCGCGGCCTGGTTAAGCAAACGTGTTATCGGAGAAGATATCGCTAGTTTCAGTGATAGCCAAGCGGCCATCAAATCCCTTAGCTCATACATGTTCAACTCTGAACTGACGCTCAGCTGTCGTCGATCTCTTCAGGAGATGGCCCAACAGAACCGCGTAAACCTCATATGGGTCCCGGGACATAGGGACATTGAGGGAAACTGCAAGGCAGACGAGCTTGCCAGGCAGGGCACGACCAAGCAGGTTCTTTAGGATAAAGAGCGCTTAGGAGCACACACTCCGTCAAGCCAACGAAATATGGCTGCAATCCCCAGGGTGTCGGATATCGAAACAAACCTGGCCAAAATGGGATCTTAAAAGGTCTAGACGCATTTATGCCCTAACTAGGACGGAAATCTCCATATTGATAGGGGTATTAACCGGTCACTGCCTCATTGGTAGGCATGCAGAAAGGCTAGGTGTGCCCTATCGACGATGCTGCAGGAGTTGCAAAGATGATGAGGAGGAGGAAACAGTGGAGCGCCTCATCTGCAACTGTCCGGCTTTAAGCGGCTCGAGAACGCGCTTTTTGGGAGTTCCGTTCCTGGATAGCCTAAGCCAGATCGCGGAACTGGACATAAAGGACTTGATGGCCTTCATTAAGTCCATCTAAGTGGTTCGAGGAAGAGTAACGGTGTCGGTTTAGGAGTGTCAGTCCCGCGATTCTGCTATGTGGAAAATCCCAAAAACTCAGGGATTTTCCATATGGCTGGGTCCCTTTCCTTGTGTTGGTGGTATCACAACGGGCCTTTCAAAACTGGCCCAAGTGTGCCTCTGCGGCAGCCACTTGAACCTAACCTAACCTATATATTAATACGCTAACACTCTCCGATACAAACTTTCGCAACCAAATTTCGTTGTGTATTTATAGATAGATCCCTATAAAAGTTACATATATTGGAAACTTAGATTGGACTATTATGCTGTCTCGCAAAAAAAAAAAAATTTAAATTATGCCTAATTTATTTATTATTAAACAAAAAAGAGGTCTCCAAACTCTCCAGCTATCTTTTTTGTTATCTCCACATTCTGTTATACCCGCACTATACATCACTATTCAGCAATCTTATAAAACTCCCAAAGCCACACCCTGCCGCTCATTCCCTTACACACACACGTACATATCGATGCAATGATCCAGCAGCTGCCACTTGCTTTTATTTTTGTGCCAAAAAAAAAAAAACAACAAAATGTACCAAATCATATCCTCTTCTGCATCTAAACACCATTTGTAAGCTAAGAAATCCAGCTTCATATATTTAACTTTTGCCTATTGGTAAAATTTATTTTTTTAAGGATATGATTTTGTAAGAAAATTTCACAATGTTAAGATCGAAATTTAAATAACGTACGGACTTTAACTAAAGAACAAATTTACATGACACTAATGCTGATTTCGTGGAACATATTTACACCCTTGCACAGAACACCGTAAAAATGTGATAGAAGTATACCCGTTCTACATGAACCTTCTATCGATAAAACAAACAAAAAACACTGCCCCGTTTGCTTCGCTATGTGCATGAATAATTAGGTTTCGCTCATCACCCATATTTAATTTTTATTGCAAAATCCAATTTATTTCACCAAATTTATCTTTCAAATAAAATTTTCGTCAGCTGATTTTCAACCAGCTTCCCTGTCAAAGCTTCTACCTTTTTTTACGAAAAACAAATTTTTACTTTAGATTATTTGATGTTCTAAGCTTTTCTCGATTTTTTAAAAGTTTAATTCACTTATGAAATTTTTAGGGGGTTAAATATTGGAAAAGTATGTTTTATAAGCAGAAAATATACTTTTCATACAGTTGAAGATTGGCCAGAAAAATATCCCCAATTGCCTCATTTAGAGCAAAGCTGTAATTAGACGCTGACAAGTATAAGTAGTTTCTGGCGTCATGGTAGACACCTCGATTGTCAGAACTCTGATTTTTTTAGTTTTCCTTGCTTTAAAAACATAAAAATTAAAAAAAAAAAAACAGTTTTTCAATTTTTGCCCTCACCGAGAATCGAAGTCAGGTGTCCTGCAAGTAGTATACATTTATACCCATTCTGGTATAAAAAGGGTATAATTAGTCTCTTCATTTGGCGCTTGCTATATCGTGAAAAGATGTTTTTTCTTTTAGAAAAGCTCATATCGGTAATAAGATTGTTAGAAATTAATGCGAACCATCTTTAGCGTGCGCCAATGTTTTTATACATTTCAAACTCCAAGTACTATTTAATACCTATAAGAATTCCCACTCACAAATGTTCCAGATAAGCTTTATGTGGTGAAGAATCTATGTAGGCAGAGGGGAAATTATTTTCCAGTTTTTAGTTCATTTTAAAAACATTTTTAATTAAAAATATTTTTTTATTCTATTTTTTATTTTATACTTTTTAGTTGTGAGTCTGTGAAAATTTCTAAGATTGTAATTGGATATTCTGTGTCATATTAGTGGTACTCATGTAACCATATAACTTAACGAAAGCGTAAATATACACATTTAACAGCTCAGTTAGATGAACGATATAGATAAATTTATGTGAATACTTTTTATTTTGAAATTCCCCTTAATTTAATTTTTGACCCATTTTATAAGCTTTTATTTAGTTTCACCTGACGGCTGTCTGTTATCAAATCTTGCAAGCTAAATTTGATACACTTCCCGGTGTCCGATTGATTTGAAATTCTGCACCCATGTATAACCCGGATGACAATGCAATATTATAAAAAAAATTTCGATAGGTGGCGCGTGGGTCGCTATATTTTCAAAATTCGCATTTATGGTCCGATTTAGCTGCAATTCGTAACATGTATTACTACCATGAAAAGAAATATTTTTGTAAAAAAAAAATCCGCTAGGTGGGGCTGAGATAGCTGATATTTTACGTGTGTGTTACTTAATTAATTTCTAAATGTTAAAAAAAAATTGGACCCGCTAGGTGGCGCGTGAGTCGCTTTATTTGAGAATTACGAAGGTCTGTTTTCAGTGGCGATTAATTCGTTTTTCAACGAACTTCCATCCATTATACCAACAAATAGAAAAGAAGGTCCTAAATGTTCTTAATTATACCATCAAAATTTAACACGCTTTTATTATTAATAAAATTAGGAATGTGATATATACTGGAAGATTTAATAATTTAGGTGTAAAGTTTTAATGTTAGAAATATATAATTATGTACAATATGGAATTATTTTGTGGCAGACGAAGAAGCCAAATTATCTTTAAAGGTTACAATGAACTTATAAAGTGTTATATTCCTTTACAGTCAATTTATTTTTTACTTTTTAGTTAATTTTATAAACCAATAATAAAAGCTTATTTTTAAAAAAGTTTTTTTTTCTTTAATTTTATTTAGCATATTCTTCTATTTTTGTCTAGTGTGCATTGACTGCTTTGAAAAACTGCATGTCGAACAGCGTAATCGAATTGGGTAATTTTTCAAGGTGTTTACACACTAAACTCCTCGCGGAAGTTTACCGAATTTGTGTAAACTTCGTTCCATAAAAATTTTGACAGTTCATTTACGCATTCGGCAATTTTCTACGTTTACACGCTTTACGCGGTATGTCTATGGTTACATAAATAAAATTATTCTTTTTTAAGCATTATAAAACACATTATCTTTCCTTTGTGCAACAGTGACTGCGCCTAAATGTATGCAGATGACGTTGAAGATTGCATGTTCGATTAAGTAAAATTCAAATATTCGAAATTTCGATGCTGTTCATGGCGCTGAAAACGCATTATAGCATGCGCATTATAGCATGTGTACGAAATAATCAGTTAGCAATAAGGAAGAAAGGCCGATAAATGGGACTTTTGCAATTAAAGCAATATTTTGGATTTTTTTTTGTATAATGCATTGTCAGCGAAACCTGAAGGATGAAAACTAAACGACGATGAAAATTTCAAGATTCTACCTCAGCGGGAAGTTCGTTGAAAAACAAATTAATCGACACCGAAAACAGACCTTCGCATTTCTTACATAGAGCGACTCACGCGCCACCTAGCGGGTCCAAATTTTTTTGAACATTTGGAAATTGATTAAGTAATACACACGCTAAATATCAGCTAAATCGGTCTATAATTAGGATTTTCAGTTTTTATTACCCCGATCTCAGCTCAACCTAGCGGAATTTTTTTTTAGGAAAATATTTCTTTTTATAGTAGTAATACATGTTCCGAATTTCAGCCAAATCGGACCATAAATGCGATTTTTGAAAATATAGCGACCCTCGCGCCACCTATCGGAATTTTTTTTCATAATATTGCATTGTCATCGCGACCTGAACTGTGGTGAAAATTTCACGACCCTACCACAACAGGAAGTTGGTTCAAAATCGAATGCAAAAATTCGGGCACAAGAACGACGAAAGCGACCTAATAAAAACATTTTAAAAAAGTACGATTGTATATCGAAATGTTATAAGCCCATACTGGGTTTTTGTGCATATAAATCTGTTGTAGATATATCCTAATGTATTGTCGTCAGCTATTCTGTTGTACTACTTTGCTGCACCACCCTAATGTATGGTATCACTTAATCCAAATTTGCATTTGTCACGGGGGAGCCACTTGGTTTTGTTGTGAACGGGAGATATGTATATTAAAGAGAGAGTTGAAGAAAATTTAAGATGGTCGATGGCCACGGGCGATCCTAGTAGTTATTAATGTTTTCAAAGGGAAATCACATATGAATAATTGAGAAGATTTTCTTTTTAACATTTCAAATTAGGCAAAAAAGAGAGAGAATCGAACTTAGAATTTTTGGAATGCTAAACCCAGTTGCTCACCATCCGGCCATCGTGTACTAATGCCAGTGTCTAATTACAGCTTTGTACTAAATGTATGTATATTTTTTTTAAATAAGAATTTCTTAGAGATTTCCCTATACTTTTATCTTCATTTCCACCGTTTCGACTACCCCTTTGCCCAAAAACTGATCATGAAGACAATCTTATTAATTTTATTAGGCATTTTTGGCTCTGTGTAGGCTTTCTCTGCGAGGGTGTAGTTTTACAGTCTTCAAATGGCGCAGCCACAAAAAAAAAAAACAAAAAGTTGACGGATCTGTGAACTCAATACATTAATTTTCATGTATTTTGGTGAGCTAAATCCAAATCCGTGATCAGAATTTGCCTTACAGGTCGCAGTTCTTCTCTAACCTAACAAAACAATCACAAAATAATATTGGACTTTTTTGCAAGGTTAGGGCCGAACCTCGGGCTCGTTGTTAAATTCTGATATCGAATTCGGATTCAGCAGCCAATTTTCCTGAAGAATATGTATTTAGCTTTATTCGATGTTGATTTTTTCATATTTCGCAAATTTTCAAACCAAAATCGAAAAATCCGAAAAACATGCCAATGTTTGAGGCTAGAATACTAGAAAACGGCTAGTCTGAGAAAATTAGTTAATAAGTCATATCTTCTTGTTAGGAACCCTAAAATCATCTTATTAAAAAGAACCCTAAGAAATCAATTCGTTTTCTGCAAGATTTCTCTTTGAAAACATTAATAAGTCAAATCTTCTTGTTAGGAACCCTAAGATCATCTTATTAACACATACAATTATGCGGAAATCAGTTAATAAGTCAAATCTTCTTGTTAGGAATCCTAAGAAATCGGTTTGTTTTTTGCAAGATTTCCCTTTGTAAACATTAATAAGATTTTCTCTTCAAATTTAAAAAGAACTTCTTCTTAAAGAAAATCTATAGAGATATCATATGACTTTTGTTCTATTTTATTAGGCATTGTTGTTTTTCAACTTTCGTAAAAAGAAAATCAATATAATTTTTGAAAAAAAAAAAAAAAAAATTTTGAATTTTTGGCCCAGTCTAATATATATATTTTACTATTCTGTATTAATGAATGAATGTTATATATATTGAAATATTAAAACCAAAAATACTAAATTCCTTAAATTATTTTAACTTAACGTTCGTTTAACACAAAGGCCATAATACAACAATTCCGTTGTTGTAAACAAATATATGTATATTAACGAAACAGAAATAAACAAAAAAATCACAAAAAAATGTTAATTTTTTGAAAATTTGAGATATTTACCTGTCTGGCTAAAAAAAGATCAACATATTCGTTTTACAAAATAAAAATTTATGATATTTACCTCCATATTCATAAAAAATATAAAAGGTTTAATAAACTGCTATAACTCAAAATTTGTATTGTATTTTTTATGAATAAAGTGGTTAAAGTGTAAACATTAGACTCCTACTTTGTGGGAAATTGAATAATGAACAAGTAAGGAAGTCTAAGTTCGGGTAAACCGAACATTAAATACCCAGCGTAAGGAAAGAATCAATTGAGGAAATTTTCAATTATATTTTAATAAGCGATAAATTTCGCGAAAACTGACATTACATTATTCATGTGTCTCCATAATATATTATAGCGCGGCTTGGAAATTGCTATTAAGGAAGTGTTTTACTTGAGATGTATTCAGTTCAATGCAATACAATTAATTTTGAGTTGCTTATTTACAAATCTCATTAAACGTAGTTTCCATGTGACAATATTTTGTCAACTGTAGTACCTAAAATGTTTATATTTTTTTTACAAAGGAAGAACAATACAGAAAATTATAATCCATCAACGACCAAGCAATTTAACTACCAAATTATAATATAATTATACTATTTTAGTTATTTACCTAACCGAAATATGTCAATTTATGTGATTTTCGAAATTTTCCATATCGAAAGTGCTCGTGGTTGGGAAGGATTTCGTTTAATTTCATCAGGTATACTTCCTATAACTCTAGTATACCTTGTGCCAAATTTCATGATTCTACCGTAATCAGTTTAAAAATTACGACCAGTGTTTTAGATGATTTTCGAATTTTTCGGTATCGAGAATTGCCGTGGTTGGAGGGGGATGTTAGCCAATTTCATCACGTATACTCCCAACAATACTAGCATGATTTGTGCCAAATTTCATCGTTCTACCATAATTTGTTTAAAAGTCCAGTCGAAAATCATAATCTATATATATAAAATTGGATGTATGTATGTATGTGGCTTATGGACTCCAAAACTACTCGGCCGATTTTGTTGAAATTTTGGGGATAGATTAGTAGGAGCCTGGAGAGTGTTTCTGTAAATTTTTTTTATGGGAAGTGGACCCGGGACCGCCCTATTCGAAATATCGTATAAATGGCTGGATCTACTTGATATTTGGTATGTAGATAGCGTTATGCTTAGATTAAAGTATAGGATGATTTTTCTTCCGGGAAGTGGACCAGGGACCGATCTGTAAACAATCGTATTTATGACTCGAATTGCTTGAAACTTGGTATGTAGGTAGCTATATGCTTAGATTAATATATAGGATAAATTTTCTTCCGGGAAGTGGACCCAGGACTGACTTATTCTAAAGTATCGTATAGATGGTTGGATTAACTTTAAATTTGATATGTAGGTAGCGTTAAGCTTAGGTTAAAGTGTGGGAAAAGTTTTCTTCCAGGAAGTTTATCAGGGCCCGATATATTCTAAACAATCATATTTATGACTCGATGAGCTTGATATTTAGCGTGTAGCTGGCGTTTCACCTTGATAAAATATGAGATAATGTATCTTCCGATAAATGGTAAAAATGGTAAAATCTTATTCAGGTGATTTTCTTTGGCGTAGCAACGCACGCCGGGTATTACTAGTAGAATGATAAGAGAGATTCACCTATGAAATTATATCATTTTATTCATTTCAGCTACCGAGATATGTCTCTTCGTGTGATTTTCGAAATTGTCGATATCGACAAAAGAGGCGTGGTTATCATCCGATTTCGCCCATTTTCTCTAAATTTTTACTCAAGTTATCGTATACACAGACGGACAGACGGACGGACATGAAATCCTCTTTTCAAACTAAGAACTTTCATATATGGAACTCTATATCTATCTCGATTATTTTGTGCCGTTACGTACTACCGTTATGTGAACAAAATTAATATACGCTCGTACTAGCACTGGTGCGCTGGGAATAAAAATCGTAATGGAGAGACTAGGGGGTTCATCCTACCAAAATATATCATTTTAGCCATTTCCGTCACCGAATTATGTCAATTTATGTGATTTTCGAAATCGAAAGTGGGCGTGGTTGGAGAGCGATTTTTCCAATTTCATCAGGTATACCCCTAACGATACTAGTATGCTTTGTGCCAAATTTCATCCTTCTACCCTAATCAGTTTAAAACTTACGACTAGTTGAATTTTCAAAAATGCCTCCCTTAAAGGTGGGCGGGACCACGCCCACTTTAGAAAATTTATCAAAAAATCATTATGTAATGGTCAGAAGGGTTCACCTATAAAATTATATCATTTTACCGATTTCCGTTATCGAATTATGTCAATTTAGGTGATTTTAGAAATTTTCGATATCGAAAGTGGGCGTGGTTGGAGGGCGATTTTATCCAATTTCATCTGGTATACTCCCATCGATGCTAGTATGCTTTGTGCCAAATTCCATCGTTCTATCGTAATCAGTTTAAAAGTTACGACCAGTCAAATTTTCAAAAATGCCTCCCTTAAAAGTGGGCGGTGCCACGCCCACTATAAAAAATTTATGAAAAAATCATAAGAGAATGACCAGGGGGATTCACCTATAAAATTATATCATTTTAGCCATTTCAGCTGCCGAGATATGTCAATTTGTGTGATTTTCGAAATTTTCGATATCGAAAAAGGGGGCGTGGTTATCATCCGATTTCGCCCATTTTCAATAGCAACCTACCTTGACCAGAAAGTAACCTGTGTACAAAATTTCATGCAAATATCTCAATTTTTACTCAAGTTATCGTGTACACGGACGGACAGACGGACAGACGGACGGACATGCCTTAATCAACTCCTCTTTTAATCCTAAGAACTTTCATATATGGAACTCTATATCTATCTCGATTATTTTGTGCCGTTACATACAACCGTTAGGTGAACAAAGTTAATATACCCTTGTACTAGTACTAGTACTAGTGCGCTGGGTATAAAAATATTAAAAACGGATAGAATCGGCTAAATTTTTTTTGACAAATCGGCTAAAAAATCGGCTCCGGCTAATCCGTTTTTTCCAGCTAAATCATTTTTAAATCGGCTAGATCTGGCCAGAAATCGGCTAAAATGGCAACACTGGTAACGGCGTCGGTTTAGGAGTGTCAGTCCCGGGATTCCGCTATGTGGAGAATCCCAACAACTCAGAAATTTTCCATATACCCTGTCCCGGGACTGATTTTCCTAGTGTTGGTGGTATCAAAACGGGCTTTTCAAAAGTGGCCTGAGTGTGCCTCAGCAGCAGCCACTTGAACGTAACCCCAACCCTATAGTGAATAGTGATAAGAGTAGTGAAGGTGATAGTGTTTTTCTATTGCACCCAACTTTTAGTTATAGCCATTCTGATTCGAAATGTAAAAACAATTGCAAAGTATGTACGAAGTTTGAAAAATGTCTTGTGAGATATGAGTGACTACGAGTTTTATAAGTTCTTACACGTATATTGTAATTCAGTTTACCAGCTTTCACTGCTGCTGGCTGGAAGACCTTTCCAACGAAAAGATGAACTTCTTTACCCCAATTCAGCACTTGAGTAAAATACCACTCAGGTTTATCCAAACGATTTGTTTGACGTATACCAGTGAAATGATATTGGAACCTTGAAGTAAAAGGAATGTGCCGGTTATTTAATAATATTTGTCTTTAGATACTTACGTATATAACTATTACCAAAGAGAATATATCAACAAGAGCCGTCACTCGTTATAAATGCAAGGAAAAAGATATATGCCGTTTTCTTTCAGGGTTTCGGTAATTTCCCTGCAGTCAACTTAACTAGTTTTATACTAATCAAATACCAGTCAGCCGGGCGGCCTCAACTAGTTCGAGTTCTGTAATTTTTCCATATTAGCAACTGGAATTTTTAACACGGCGATGTCCTACGAGATGGCAATTGTCCTTCTCTGCATCAGCACCATACCAATTGGCTGACTAGCCAGCCTCTGCATCAGGAATATACCAGTTGATATACTTGTTTTTATATACATCAGTATCATACCATTTAAGATACTAGTTCGTATATGCGTCAGGATCGTACCAGTTGGCAGACTAGTTCATATATACATCAGAATAATACCAGTTGGCAGACTAGTTCATATATACATCAGAATCATACTAGTTCATATATGCATCAGAATCATACCAGTTAACAGACTAGTTCATATATGCATCAGAATCATAACAGTTGGCAGACTAGTTCATATATGCATCAGAATCATACCTGTTGACAGACTACTTCTTATTTGCATCAGAATCATACCAGTTGACAGACTAGTTCATATATGCATCAGAATCAACCAATTAACAGACTAGTTAAAAAAATCATCGGAATCATACCAGTTGTCATAGTAGTTCATATATGCGTCAGAATCATACCAGTTGATATAGTAGTTCATTTATGCATCAGAATCATACCAGTTCACTTATGCATCATAATCATATCAGTTCACATACTAGTTCAAATTTGCATCAGAAATATACCATTTGACATACTAGTTCATATATGCATCAGAATATTACCAGTTGATATACTAGTTCATATATACATCAGAATCATACCAGTTGACATACTGCTCAGTCTATGCGGCAGGACATACTAATCATTATGCCCATTCAGATCGTACCACTTGTCATACTAGTCCACGAATTTGACATTCATTCCAGTTGGTATACTAGTCGGTCTATGCACCAGTATCATAGTCAGCCTCTACATCAGCAATATACCAGTTTATTCTTTAGAAAGCAGCGACTATTTGTATTTACCCAAACACGAAAAAGCATCTGTGAATTACAAGGTAAAAAAGAAGCAGTTACAAGAGAAAAAGAAAAGCAATTGTCCTCTTCTGCATCAGCACCATACCAATTGGTATACTAGTCAGCCTCTGCATCAGCATTATACCAGTTTATATACTAGTTCGATTCTCGGTAAAGTTGACACAAGTTTTTTTTTTCTATATTTTTTAAATTATGTTGTTTATTGTATTTTTAATTTAATTATTGAATTCAACTTGCAATGGGTCCTTTCAAATTCCGCGTTCGTCAAGTTTGATTATATACACAGAGCCAAAAATGCCTAATAAAATTAATAAGATTGTCTTCATGATCAGCTTTTGGGCAAAGGGGTAGTCGCAACGGTACAAACGAAGAAAAAACTGTAGGGAAATCTTTTTGGTTTTAAGAAGAAATTCTTATTAAAAAACTATACATTTAGTACAAAGGTGTAGTTAGACGCTGGCAATTATTAGTATACGATGGCCGGATGGTTAGCAGCTGGGTTTAGCAATCGAAAAATTGTAAGTTCGATTCTCTCTCTTTTTTTCCTAATTATAAATGTTAAAAAGAAATCTTCTTAAATATATTTATAAGATTTTCCTTTGAAACATTAACAACTCTACACATATCAGTAATTAGATGCTAGAAATCAAAAGTGAGCGATGGCCTGATGGTTAATAGCTGGGTTTATCATTCCGAAAATTGTAAGTTCGATTCTCGGTGAGGGCGATATCATTTTATTTTTCATTTAAAATATTAAAAAGAAAATCTTCTTAATAAAATTAAAAAGACGGTCTCTACAATAATAAGAAGCACATCTTCTTGAAGAAAATCTATAGAGATATCTTATGACTTTTGTTCTGTTTTATTAGGCATTGTTGGCTCTGTGTAGGTGAAGGCCCAATTGTATTCAACTTTGTAGGATCCACTTTCATTCAAAATTTTTTAAACGTAAAGCGAAGCGAAATTTTTGCAAATGCTCAAAAACGAGGCGCGCATTTGTCAAAGTTTTATGTAATTGGGGCTTTGGTGTTGTATTTTTAGGTAAGGTAAATTAAGGTTACTCAAGGTTAAGTTTGTCGTCCACTGCGGAGTTCCGGTCCCACATATGTATATATAGATAAAAGTAAGTCTTATTTTTACATCAAAAAGAGTCAAAGTAAGACTGCTTTCATGCTGGGCCATACACTCGAGTTAAAGGAGCATTGTTAGAGTCAATTTATATTGTTGTTGTCAATATACTCAAGTTTATGCCGCAACGTAAAAAAAATGGCGGTTATATACCAACAGGTTGTCATAACCTCTAACGAGACTTTCGCCGAACTTCTCTTCCAACTTATAGTGTGCTGCTTTGATTTTTGTTGGGATTTTCCACATAGTAGTATCCCGGGACTGACACTCCTAAACCGACACCGTTACTCCTCCTCGAACCACTTAGATGACTTTATGAAGGCCAGCAAGTCCTTTGTGTCCAGTTCAGCGGTCTGGTTTAGGCTATCCAGGAAGGGAACTCCCAAAAAGCGCGTTCTCGCGCCGCTTAAGACCGGGCAGTTGCAGATGAGGTGCTTCACCGTTTCCTCTTCCTCATCATCTTTGCAGCTCCTACAGCATCGTCGGTAGGGCACACCTTCTGCGTGCCTACCAATAAGGCAGTGCCCAGTTAGAACACCTATTAATATGGAGATTTCTCTCCTTCTTAGGGCGTGAATGCCTCTAGATCTTTTATGATCACATTTCGGCCAGGTTTGTTTGGATGTCCGGCACCTTGGGGATTGTTGCCACATTTCGTTGGCTTGGAGTACACACTCCGTCAAGCCAACGAAAGGTAGCAACAATCCCAAGGGTGCCGGACATCCAAACAAACCTGGCCAAAATGGGATTATAAAAGATCTAGAGGGATCATAAAAGATCTGAATACAGTTACTTCAACAAAAAATACCGTTCAAACAACCAAAATTTGGTCAAATTCAGGATAACAGCACGAGATTGTAGATTTTACCAGTGCCTTTTTTCTGTGTATATAAGTACACAAGAAATATAGCAGTTGACATACTAGATCATATATACATCAGCATCATATTTGTATTTAGCCAAACCCGAAAAAGCATCTGTGAATTACAAGAGAAAAAAGAAGCAAACCAAAAATTTCAAATAATGTTTGCATAGTACCATGTACTACAATAGATCGTACTAATGGTTGCGGTGTAATAAGGCCTTATAATAATAATGTAGTATGAAATGGAATTTTTCTAATTACTATTTTTCTAAAATAGATTAGGCTTTTTCTGACTACACCTTTTCAGTTTATATTCAGAAAGTAACAACTTATATTTAGAAAATTACAATTCATATTCAGGATTTCTATTTGATATTCAGAAAAATACAATTGACATTCAGAAAATTACAATTGATATTCAGAAAACTTTCTGAATAAAAACTGAAAAAGATGTAGTATAATTTCAACCCCAGATTCATACATACTTGTATACTAGTACGAACCAGGATTTTTGTGACTAGTATGATTTCGCCCAGCAAATTATAGTTGTATACTAATATGTTTTCTGATTAGATTGCCATTTATTGGTTTAAGGGTAATCAGCAAAGAACTAGTATAAAAACATCCATAAAATGTATAGTAAACGAGCTAGGTGTCTGCTGAGTAGTGTGGAATTGATTAGTTTGAAGGTATTCAGAAATTAACTGGTATGAATACACCACAAAATGTATGGTCAATGAACTATATTATTTGCTGAGTAGTTCGACATTGACTGGTTTAAAGGTGATCAGAAATGAACTAGTATGAATACACCACAAAATGTATAGTCAATGAACTATATTGTTTGCTGAGTAGTTTGGCCTTGACTGGTTTGAAGCTAATCAGCAATGAACTAGTATAAATACACCACAAAATGTATAGTCAATGAACTATATTGTTTGCTGAGTAGTTGGACATTGACTGGTTTAAAGGTGATCAGAAATGAACTAGTATGAATACACCACAAAATGTATAGTCAGTGAACTATATTGTTTGCTGAGTAGATCGACATTGACTGGTTTAAAGGTGATCAGAAGTGAACTAGTATGAATACACCACAAAATGTTTAGTCATTGAACTATATTGTTTGCTGAGTAGTTCGACATTGACTGGTTTAAAGGTGATCAGAAATGAACTAGTATGAATACACCACAAAATGTATAGTCAATGAACTATATTGTTTGCTGAGTAGTTTGGCCTTGACTGGTTTGAAGCTAACCAGCAATGAACTAGTATAAATACACCACAAAATGTATAGTCAATGAACTAGAATTTTCGCTGAGTAGTTTGGCATTGACTGGTTTTAAAACTAATCAACAATGAACTGGTATGCATAAGCCACAAAATGGTTAGTCAATGAACTAGTATGTTTGCTGAGTAGTTCGGAATTTGACTGCAGGGTTGGTTTTCCTCAGTTTTGTAAATTCGACAGATGGTAAATTTTTTTTTCGACTCTTGTGTTATTTCAGTTCTCGTCTATTTTCTTTTACACATTTTGTTTTGATTAGACAATAACACATTTATATCGATATTACCAAAACCCTGAAAGAAAACGGCATCCATCTTGTTCGTTGCTTTCATAACGAGTGGTGGCTCTTGTTGATATATTCTCTTTGCTATTACTACACCTTTTCAAGTTTATATTGAGAACACATAAATTGATAAATGAGAAATATAACTTGATAAGTGTTGAGAAAATAAAATTTGATAATGAGAATTACCATAACTTGATATTGAGAATAAATAAAAGACCAACAGCTCCTTCCTCAAGCTCGCAACTACAATGAAGTTTAGTACCAAAAAACCGTGAAACAACAATTCCATTGTTGTAAACGAATATGAGAATATGGTATTCATAAGAAAATATGATAAGTCATGTTTTTTTAAATTTAGGTTTTAATGCAATATGATAAATAAATTTAAGTTACATAAATTTGCAACTAAAAATACAAAAAAAAAGTATTTTTATCCTTTTTTTGGCAATGATATGCAAAAGTGCTAAGGGAAATTCCATGACAGAGATTGATGAAAGCAGTAAAACCAACGTTTTGTTTTGAAGTTTCCAGTAGGGCTAAGTTGTTATACATATATTAAACTATGTAGAATATATATCAATTTATCGTTGGCATAACCCTTAACGGAAATATACTTGAATAAATTAGGGTTACCGAAATATTTTTTTTTCGCTTTGAAATAATTAGTTAAGAAACTTAATTTTTTTTTTGTTATAATTCGGAAAGGTCAGTAACCACGAACATACATTCTTTATGTGTTTTGTTTTGAAGAACATGAAAAATTTTGCACACATTTTTTAAGTATATAAAGCAACGTTGGTATGCGTATTTTTTATGTAACGTAAGTGACGAAAATTAACATATTTCTCTGTAAAATTAGTAGTTTCCAACTAATTTAAACAAAATCTTGTATTATCCGTCTACCAAGTAAGTAAATAAATTAAGTAAAGCAAACTTACGTTTAGAGTTGTTTATAAAGTAAAAAAAATCGGTTACGCTTTTTGTAACGTAAGTGACGAAATCTCGCTTTATTAGGTAGTTTCTCAAACACAACTATTATTTTTGCTGATATTTTGTACTAATACACAGACATGGCGCGCCTGAATCGATTTTAACTTCAAAGTCAGAGTACAATACTTTTGGCTTAATAAACACGATTCACGCAAAAACTAAAAAAAATCGGCAGAGCCGTTTTTGAGAAAACCGCAAAATAACCGCGTTTTTTTGAAGTGCTTCGGAAAACTTTATTTCTTGTCACATATTGGAAAGTTCCATATTTTCTGAAAGAGGAGTAAAACCTCTATCACCTCCATGTTTTACTTTTAAAATATCTATCCACGGACTCTTGTGAAATGCAATTAAAAGTGCATTGTTTGTTACTCGTATACCCAGTGCTGTTAAAGACATTTAAAAATAAGAAGAAGAAATTTTTCGAGTATGCAGTTTTATCATCATCATTTATTGGCGCTTAACCGCCTAAGCGATTTTGGCCGTTTCGTATCAAAGCACGCCAGTCATTCCTTTTTAGCGATAACGGACGCCAATTGGAAACCCCAAGGGAGTTCAAGTCATCCTCCACCTGTTGTTTCCATCTCAGTCGAGGCCTCCCCCTTCCTCTGCTGCCGAATTCAGGCGACGATAGGAAAACCTTCTCTGCTGGAGCTTCTTTGTCCATTCGCATAACATGGCCCAGCCAGCGGAGTCTTTGGGCTTTAATTCGCTGGACTATGGTCAGATCTGCGTAGAGCTCGTACAGCTCATCGTTAAATTTCCTTCTATACTCGCCGTTGGCATCACGGGAAGGACCATAAATCTTCCGGAGAACTTTTCTCTGAAATACTCCAAGGGCCATCTCATCTTCTCTTGACATTGTCCATGAATCTGAGCCATACATCAGGACAGGTATGATGAGGGACTTATAGAGCGTGATCTTTGTTCTTCGAGAGAGGACTTTACTTCTCAATTGCCTACTCAGTCCAAAGTAGCACTTGTTGGCAAGAGTGATTCTCCGCTGGATTTCTAGACTGATATTATTTTCGGTGTTGATACTGGTTCCCAAATAGACGAAGTCCCTCACAGTTTCAAATTTGTAACTATCAACAGTGACATGGCTGCCAAGGCGCAGGTGCGCCGATTCTTTCTTTGATGACAGCAAATACTTCGTCTTGTCACGGCAAGACCCATTTTTTTCGCTTCCTTATCCAGTCCAGAGAAGGCAGCGCTTACGGCGCGGTTGTTAAGGCCAAAGATATCAATATCATCGGCATACGCCAGCAATTGCACGCTCTTGTAAAAGATTGTACCATTGCGGTTTAGCTCTGCTGCTCGAATTATCTTCTCCAGCATCAGATTGAAGAAATCGCACGAAAGGGAGTCGCCCTGTCTGAAGCCTCGTTTGGTTTCAAATGGCTCAGAGAGGTCCTTCTCGATTCTGACGGAGCTGTTGGTATTGCTCAACGTCATTTGACAAAGCCGTATAAGCTTTGCAGGGAAGTCAAATTCAGATATGGCGGCATACAGGCAACTCCTTTTTACGCTGTCAAAAGCGACTTTAAAATCGACAAAGAGATGGTGAGTGTCGATTCTCTTATCATGGGTCTTCTCCAGGATTTGGCGTATCGTGAAATTCTGGTCGATGGTAGACTTACCAGGTCTAAAGCCACACTGATAAGGTCCAATCAGTTTGTCTACGATGGGCTTCAGCCTTTCACACAACACGCTAGAAAGAACCTTATATGCGATATTAAGAAGCCTAATTCCGCGGTAGTTGGTGCGGTTAGCGGGATCGCCTTTCTTGTGGATTGGGCAAAGCACACTTAAATTCCAATCCGGAGGCATGCATTCGTCTGACCATATTCTGCATAAGAGCTGATGCATGCTTTTTACCAGCTCTTCGCCTCCGCGTTTGAACAGCTCGGCGGGTAGTCCGTCTTTTCCAGGCGCTTTGTTGTTTTTGAGCCGGGATATAGCTATCCTCACTTCATCATAGTCAGGTGGTGGGACGACTTTTCCATCGTCAGGGACTGGGGTATCGGGTTCGACGTCTCCCTCGCAATTTAGCAGTGAGGAGAAGTGCTCCCTCCATAATTTAAGTACACTTTGTACGTCGGTTACCAGGTCGCCATTATTGTCCTTACAGGAGCTTGCCCCGGTCTTAAAACCTTCCGTCATCCGCCGGATCTTTTCATAGAATTTTCGGGCATCATTCCTGCCAGCCAGCATCTCAAGCTCCTCACACTCACGCCTTTCGGCCTCACTTTTCTTTTTTCTGAAAAGGCGTCTCTCTTAATTCTTTGCCTCACGATATTGTTGCCATACACTGCGGGTTGCACCCGTTCGCAACGTCTCCTTGTAGGCAGAGTCCTTTTTTTTTCAAGGCAGTTTTGCATTCCTCATCGTACCAGTTGTTCTTGCGGGCTCGCTGGAACCCTATAGTGGCCTCAGCGGCGGTACGCAATGAGTGAGAGATATGCTTCCATTGCTCGGTTACATCGTTAGGTCGAGGATTGCCCTCTGCTAGCAGGTGTGAGAGTCGAGTTGTGAAATTATCAGCTGTCTGTGTCATGCGCAGCTTCTCGACGTCAAACTTTCCTTCCGTTACTGTGCGCACTTTCTTCGTTGCACAGAGGCGTGTGCGTATCTTGGCTGCGACAAGATAATGGTCAGAGTCAATATTGGGACCACGCAGTGTACGCACGTCCAGAACGGTGGAGCTATGTCTGCCGTCAATCAAGACATGATCAATCTGGTTTCTAGTTCTTTGATCAGGGGACAGCCATGTGGCTTGATGTATTTGCTTATGCTGGAACCTGGTACTACTGATGACCATATTGCGAACAGCGGCGAAGTCAATCAACCTAGTGCCGTTGGGGGATGTTATATCGTGGAGACTGAATTTTCCAACTGTGGGACCAAAGACTCCTTCCTTGCCCACCTTGGCATTAAAGTCGACGAGCACGATTTTGATATCATGCTGTGGGCAGCGATCATAAGTCTGTTCAAGTTTATCGTAGAAGGAGTCCTTCTCTGCGTCCTCCGTCTCCTCAGTCGGCGCATAGGCGCAGATAAATGTTATGTTGAAAAACCTCGCCTTGATGCGGATCGCAGCGAGACGCTCGTTCACAGGAGTGAACGCTAATACTTGGCGGCGAAGTCTCTTTCCCACCACGAATCCTACACCACGCGCTTTGCCGCATGTCTGGCCACTGTAGTATACGTCACTAGGACCGATGGTCGTCTTTCCTTGCCCCGTCCATCGCATTTCCTGCAGGGCGGTGATGTCGGCCTTTGCGCCTACGAGGACATCAACCAGTCGGGCAGCGGTACCGTCCCTTGAAAGGGTCCGGACATTCCCGGTACATGCCCTAATATCCAAATCGTTATGCCTTATTCGTTTTGCCGGGTCGTCAACATTAAAGGGGGTTCTCATCCGAGGCTTTGTATATATTTTTTTTTTTTTTTTTTCATTGGAATTAAGTTTTTTACGTGGCGGGTCCCAAACCCAGCGCACAACCCGTTTCGGGGTTTTGGAAAATATTTACACATTTATATAGCGAGCCGCTTGCTTCAAGACAGACGCCCGCTTGCAGCCGCACCTCATGGTGAACAGACGCTACGCAAAAACCTCGGTGAGCCCTTAAACCAAGTATGTCAGAGTGGCCCCACCGGGGCTCCCTCTCTTTATGCCGCGAGCCTAGGTAGCTCCCGTTGCCCAGAGTGCACGAACGAGGACGCAAGAGTCGGGATTGAGCAAGGTCACTTAGCAACCACACTCCATTACACTCCTAGCAGTTTTATAGATCATGTAATTTTAGTCTAACAAAGTGCAAGTTTTATGTACCAACTACATATCGTTGATTTTTTACGAATTTTTTTCTTAATGTGTGTCGTTTTTCTTTTCGTATAAAAAAGTGGTAAAAATGCAGTTTTTTAGTCGAAATGTTCAAAAAAAATAGACGAAACTAGTATTTTGGTAATGGATGAACGCTTGGAAACACATAGAATGGGGCATCATTAACGGTATCCTTAATCGTAAGAGCACAACAAATGATAAAGAAATTCGATTATGTGATAGTGGAGAGATTATCTATGACGCCGAGGTAATAGGAAATATCTTTAATGACCATTTCTCGTCAGTAGGGCAATCTGATTGTTCCGCACATTCGTATGAATCTTTTTCGTCAACATCTGCAGCTTCTTGAAGGTGACAGTTTTTTCTTTGAGTCTTTTAGTGGCATTGAAGTCCTAAGAGCCATAAAATCGCTGAACAACTCTAAATCCTGTGGTTCGGATGGAATTTCCAATCAAATCATAAAAAACGTGTATTTTAACTTAGTGGATATTTTAACACATCTGTTCAATGCAAGTGTCCGGAACATGTCCTGCCGATTTGAAATGTGCTGTTGTGATCCCTTTATTTAAAAAAGACGATAAAAAAGATGTGAATAATTATAGGCCAATCTCTCTACTTTCCTCTTTTTCAAAAGTTTTTGAGAAACTAGTTAAATGCAGAATTCTTTCTTTTCTTGAAAATAAGAACTTCTTCAGTCCTATGCAGTACGGAACATATTGGAAAGTTCCATATTTTCTGAAAGAGGAGTAAAACCTCTATCACCTCCATGTTTTACTTTTAAAATATCTATCCACGGACCCACGGACTCTTGTGAAATGCAATTAAAAGTGCATTGTTTGTTACTCGTATACCCAGTGCTGTTAAAGACATTTAAAAATAAGAAGAAGAAATTTTTCGAGTATGCAGTTTTATCATCATCATTTATTGGCGCTTAACCGCCTAAGCGATTTTGGCCGTTTCGTATCAAAGCACGCCAGTCATTCCTTTTTAGCGATAACGGACGCCAATTGGAAACCCCAAGGGAGTTCAAGTCATCCTCCACCTGTTGTTTCCATCTCAGTCGAGGCCTCCCCCTTCCTCTGCTGCCGAATTCAGGCGACGATAGGAAAACCTTCTCTGCTGGAGCTTCTTTGTCCATTCGCATAACATGGCCCAGCCAGCGGAGTCTTTGGGCTTTAATTCGCTGGACTATGGTCAGATCTGCGTAGAGCTCGTACAGCTCATCGTTAAATGTCCTTCTATACTCGCCGTTGGCATCACGGGAAGGACCATAAATCTTCCGGAGAACTTTTCTCTCAAATACTCCAAGGGCCATCTCATCTTCTCTTGACATTGTCCATGAATCTGAGCCATACATCAGGACAGGTATGATGAGGGACTTATAGAGCGTGATCTTTGTTCTTCGAGAGAGGACTTTACTTCTCAATTGCCTACTCAGTCCAAAATAGCACTTGTTGGCAAGAGTGATTCTCCGCTGGATTTCTAGACTGATATTATTTTCGGTGTTGATACTGGTTCCCAAATAGACGAAGTCCCTCACAGTTTCAAATTTGTAACTATCAACAGTGACATGGCTGCCAAGGCGCAGGTGCGCCGATTCTTTCTTTGATGACAGCAAATACTTCGTCTTGTCACGGCAAGACCCATTTTTTTCGCTTCCTTATCCAGTCCAGAGAAGGCAGCGCTTACGGCGCGGTTGTTAAGGCCAAAGATATCAATATCATCGGCATACGCCAGCAATTGCACGCTCTTGTAAAAGATTGTACCATTGCGGTTTAGCTCTGCTGCTCGAATTATCTTCTCCAGCATCAGATTGAAGAAATCGCACGAAAGGGAGTCGCCCTGTCTGAAGCCTCGTTTGGTTTCAAATGGCTCAGAAAGGTCCTTCCCGATTCTGACGGAGCTGTTGGTATTGCTCAACGTCATTTGACAAAGCCGTATAAGCTTTGCAGGGAAGTCAAATTCAGATATGGCGGCATACAGGCAACTCCTTTTTACGCTGTCAAAAGCGACTTTAAAATCGACAAAGAGATGGTGAGTGTCGATTCTCTTATCATGGGTCTTCTCCAGGATTTGGCGTATCGTGAAATTCTGGTCGATGGTAGACTTACCAGGTCTAAAGCCACACTGATAAGGTCCAATCAGTTTGTCTACGATGGGCTTCAGCCTTTCACACAACACGCTAGAAAGATCCTTATATGCGATATTAAGAAGCCTAATTCCGCGGTAGTTGGTGCGGTTAGCGGGATCGCCTTTCTTGTGGATTGGGCAAAGCACACTTAAATTCCAATCCGGAGGCATGCATTCGTCTGACCATATTCTGCATAAGAGCTGATGCATGCTTTTTACCAGCTCTTCGCCTCCGCGTTTGAACAGCTCGGCGGGTAGTCCGTCTTTTCCAGGCGCTTTGTTGTTTTTGAGCCGGGATATAGCTATCCTCACTTCATCATAGTCAGGTGGTGGGACGACTTTTCCATCGTCAGGGACTGGGGTATCGGGTTCGACGTCTCCCTCGCAATTTAGCAGTGAGGAGAAGTGCTCCCTCCATAATTTAAGTACACTTTGTACGTCGGTTACCAGGTCGCCATTATTGTCCTTACAGGAGCTTGCCCCGGTCTTAAAACCTTCCGTCATCCGCCGGATCTTTTCATAGAATTTTCGGGCATCATTCCTGCCAGCCAGCATCTCAAGCTCCTCACACTCACGCCTTTCGGCCTCACTTTTCTTTTTTCTGAAAAGGCGTCTCTCTTAATTCTTTGCCTCACGATATTGTTGCCATACACTGCGGGTTGCACCCGTTCGCAACGTCTCCTTGTAGGCAGCGTCCTTTTTTTTTCAAGGCAGTTTTGCATTCCTCATCGTACCAGTTGTTCTTGCGGGCTCGCTGGAACCCTATAGTGGCCTCAGCGGCGGTACGCAATGAGTGAGAGATATGCTTCCATTGCTCGGTTACATCGTTAGGTCGAGGATTGCCCTCTGCTAGCAGGTGTGAGAGTCGAGTTGTGAAATTATCAGCTGTCTGTGTCATGCGCAGCTTCTCGACGTCAAACTTTCCTTCCGTTACTGTGCGCACTTTCTTCGTTGCACAGAGGCGTGTGCGTATCTTGGCTGCGACAAGATAATGGTCAGAGTCAATATTGGGACCACGCAGTGTACGCACGTCCAGAACGGTGGAGCTATGTCTGCCGTCAATCAAGACATGATCAATCTGGTTTCTAGTTCTTTGATCAGGGGACAGCCATGTGGCTTGATGTATTTGCTTATGCTGGAACCTGGTACTACTGATGACCATATTGCGAGCAGCGGCGAAGTCAATCAACCTAGTGCCGTTGGGGGATGTTATATCGTGGAGACTGAATTTTCCAACTGTGGGACCAAAGACTCCTTCCTTGCCCACCTTGGCATTAAAGTCGCCGAGCACGATTTTGATATCATGCTGTGGGCAGCGATCATAAGTCTGTTCAAGTTTATCGTAGAAGGAGTCCTTCTCTGCGTCCTCCGTCTCCTCAGTCGGCGCATAGGCGCAGATAAATGTTATGTTGAAAAACCTCGCCTTGATGCGGATCGCAGCGAGACGCTCGTTCACAGGAGTGAACGCTAATACTTGGCGGCGAAGTCTCTTTCCCACCACGAATCCTACACCACGCGCTTTGCCGCATGTCTGGCCACTGTAGTATACGTCACTAGGACCGATGGTCGTCTTTCCTTGCCCCGTCCATCGCATTTCCTGCAGGGCGGTGATGTCGGCCTTTGCGCCTACGAGGACATCAACCAGTCGGGCAGCGGTACCGTCCCTTGAAAGGGTCCGAACATTCCCGGTACATGCCCTAATATCCAAATCGTTATGCCTTATTCGTTTTGCCGGGTCGTCAACATTAAAGGGGGTTCTCATCCGAGGCTTTGTATATTATTTTTTTTTTTTTTTCATTGGAATTAAGTTTTTTACGTGGCGGGTCCCAAACCCAGCGCACAACCCGTTTCGGGGTTTTGGAAAATATTTACACATTTATATAGCGAGCCGCTTGCTTCAAGACAGACGCCCGCTTGCAGCCGCACCTCATGGTGAACAGACGCTACGCAAAAACCTCGGTGAGCCCTTAAACCAAGTATGTCAGAGTGGCCCCACCGGGGCTCCCTCTCTTTCTGCCGCGAGCCTAGGTAGCTCCCGTTGCCCAGAGTGCACGAACGAGGACGCAAGAGTCGGGATTGAGCAAGGTCACTTAGCAACCACACTCCATTACACTCCTAGCAGTTTTATAGATCATGTAATTTTAGTCTAACAAAGTGCAAGTTTTATGTACCAACTACATATCGTTGATTTTTTACGAATTTTTTTCTTAATGTGTGTCGTTTTTCTTTTCGTATAAAAAAGTGGTAAAAATGCAGTTTTTTAGTCGAAATGTTCAAAAAAATAGACGAAACCAGTATTTTGGTAATGGATGAACGCTTGGAAACTCATAGAATGGGGCATCATTAACGGTATCCTTAATCGTAAGAGCACAACAAATGATAAAGAAATTCGATTATGTGATAGTGGAGAGATTATCTATGACGCCGAGGTAATAGGAAATATCTTTAATGACCATTTCTCGTCAGTAGGGCAATCTGATTGTTCCGCACATTCGTATGAATCTTTTTCGTCAACATCTGCAGCTTCTTGAAGGTGACAGTTTTTTCTTTGAGTCTTTTAGTGGCATTGAAGTCCTAAGAGCCATAAAATCGCTGAACAACTCTAAATCCTGTGGTTCGGATGGAATTTCCAATCAAATCATAAAAAACGTGTCTTTTAACTTAGTGGATATTTTAACACATCTTTTCAATGCAAGTGTCTTGTCCGGAACATGTCCTGCCGATTTGAAATGTGCTGTTGTGATCCCTTTATTTAAAAAAGACGATAAAAAAGATGTGAATAATTATAGGCCAATCTCTCTACTTTCCTCTTTTTCAAAAGTTTTTGAGAAACTAGTTAAATGCAGAATTCTTTCTTTTCTTGAAAATAAGAACTTCTTCAGTCCTATGCAGTACGGATTCAGAAATGGGCGGTCAACAGACGATGCCCTCTTGGATTTTTGTTCCTTTATTTATAGGGAACTTGACAACAAAAAGAATTGTGCTGGTTTGTTTGTTGATATCACGAAAGCCTTTGATATGGTAGATCACAAAATTTTACTTGATAAATTGTTTTCCGCTGGCTTCCGAGGTTTCTTCTATAATTGGTTCGAATCTTACTTATCGGGGAGAGTGCAGCAAGTAAAGGTTGGTAGCAGTTTAAGTAATCCCGTTACAATCAAGTTAGGCGTACCTCAAGGATCTGTTTTGGGTCCAATATTATTTTTGGTCTATCTGAACTCGATCTTTTCGTTACCGTTTTTTGGAAAAGTTACGGCTTTCGCAGACGACCTTGCTATTGCTTATGGTTCATCGAACTATTTGGATTTGGTAGCAGGCGTAAATAAAGATGTACATTTGCTAAGGGCGTGGTTTGCTGCACATAAGCTTATTGTTAGCAAGAAAACTAAGATAATGTATTTCAATCTACATCCAAAAATCTCACCTGAAATACCCATAATATTCCATGCTACTGACTGCAAGCGTTATGCGTTAAATGTTATGCTGTGCTCAGGAACATCATTTTGTTCTGATAAGTGCTGCTCTGAAAAGTGCTTCTCTATTGAAGAGGTCAGCGACTTTCAATACCTGGGTGTTTCTGTTGACAATAACTTAAGTTGGTCTACTCATATATCTCGTTTAAAGTCCTACATGCGCTGTACTGTTCGGTATTTTTATGCCTTGAGAAAGATTTGCTCAAACGCAACTCTTAAAACTATTTATTACGCGTTGGTCCACTCAAAACTCTACTATGGCATAAGCTGTTGGGGAGGTGCATCTTATAGTAAAATCCAGCAGCTTCTTACTACTCAAAAATGTGTCATAAGAAAAATATCGAATGTAAACCGTCTTCATCACACCATCGACCTGTTTAGAAATCTGAAAATTCTACCCGTAAAACATATGTACTACTACAAAGCTTTAAAGATATTTTTCCTTCGCTGTGGTTATTTACATAGCCTGGTCTCGGATAGTTACAATTTACGGCAAAACTCACACGGACTTGTTTATGTTCCCATATATCGCACAACTCACTTCAGTAACTTCTTCACTATTGTCTCTTGTAAAATTTTCAATGCGTTACCTGCGTCTATACGTATATCAAAAGTTAAATCGTTTTTATTAGAACAATCACACAATGCCATCAAAGTTTTGCTGAACCCAATAACTTAGTAAACTTGAACTAAATCTGTAAACTCTTAAGCATGTACACATCTTTTGAATAATCCAATTTAATTAAATTTATTTTACAATGTATAGGTTATACTGAATTTCACCCCACACACTATTGTTTATGTGCATTAATTTTGTTTTGAGACGGCATTCGATACTAAAATATCAATACTTTTTACAGAATGCCTTACCTTTTCTTTCTTTTAATATTAACAGTCTTAATTTAATTTAAGTTAATATTGTAATTTGAATGCTACATATGTTAATTTCAGAAAGAAAAATGAATAAATCAATCAATCAATCAAAAACTTTTTGAGCTTGGATAGTAGAGACAAATGTTTGTTCTATCATATTCAGCCGTCCAAAGACTTATTTACTTTTCGGCTTATGGACCTAGTGAAATGAGCAAAAACTGATTTTCGTCAAAAGTTGTGCAGTAAAATCTGCTCGTGCTGGTCTGCTATGAGTCGGCGATAGTAAAACGCTATTGCATGATAAAGAGAAATGTTAAAGCTTTCAGAATTATGTATTTCTATCCAAATATTGCTTCTAATGGCAGAGTTATTATTACTATTATCGCCTGTGATCGAAAATACGACCAATAAAGTCTGGTGGTGGTGACTGGAGGGACGCCCCTGAAAATATACCGCCAATACCTCAGTTTTTTCAATTTCCTCTCCATCGGTGCATATTTCATTCAAATCGGTCAAACGGTTCGCTCACAGGAGGTTCCTAAAGTTTTTCATGTGGCGTATTTATATATAGATAGATAATAATTAGGCAATTCATAAGAGTGTCGTATTCGTCTATCTTTGTATGTTTCCATGGTTTCCAATATTAATTTTTTTGAAAAATAAGGCACAACAAACGAATAGCACGAAATAGGAGACCTTGTTAATTGCGTAAATATATACCCACCGTATGAGCAACACTTTTGTTCAAACCAAAGGCATATGCTAAGATGATCAAGTGCGCAACTACCGGCGGTGGTGGTGACTGGAGGGGGTCGTATAGTCGCTAGCCCCATACTCCCTCCCCTTAAATTTCGGGGACGCCCTTGAAAATAACCCGCCTTTCCATCGATGCATATTTCATTCAAATCGGTCAAACGGTTCGCTCACAGGAGACTAGGAGGTAAGCCTGCTTGAAATTTAAATATTTGGAACACGGAAATATTCGGAAATACCATTCACTTGATACCCATATAGGCATATCTTGCTCAATATTAAAAAATAAAATATGTAAATAGGTGGCAACCCTTTGAACCGTCCCGAGATATAAGGAAAAATAAATAAAATACGATTTGGGGGCAACCCTAGCTGGCAACCCTGCTAGAAATTGTCATATTTGCAATGCGACCGAAAATACCTTTCATTTGATACCCATATTGGCATATATTGCTCAATATTTAAAAAAAAATTGAGATAGGTGGCAACCCTGTGAACATCCTCAAATGGAAACACCCACGCACATAATATTAGAATGAATCATAATATCAATAATGCGAAACTTTATCGAAATCGGTCGAGCGGTTCCCGAGATATAAAGAAAAATAAAAAAATCCGGTTAGGTGGCAACCCTGCTTGAGATTTCCATATTTGGAATACGGTCGAAGATACCCTTCAATTTTTGCCCTGCGGGTTGGGCTCTAGAATATGCCCGCGGTAGGTATGCCTGTCGTAAAAGGCGACTAAAATCCCAAGAGAGGACAACTCAATAAAACCCGTAATCCCGAGTGTGATCCGCACCGTGCTCATGGGATGAATGGCACTACGTAAGTGTGTCTTATAACGGTGGCCCCCAGATACCTGGCGCCCTCTGGTTGTAAGCAGTCTTACTGGGATATCGGGGGCTATGTCCCAGCTGACCTACTTTCCCCTACACTCGTGGGAATTATATGGACCAATTGAATTTAAAAAATAATAATATAAATCAATCTGGAGCTGAACTGCTCTTAAATGATCAGGCCAATTCTGGCCTTTCGGTTGATACCGAATCAAAAACTGAAGCCTCAGACATGGCGGGGAAGAACAAGCCCCCCATGGTACTGAAAATGCTATAAAACCTAAGGGGTTGAATGGTGCCACCCGTAAGCGTCTTAAAAGACTCTTGGCTAAGGGTTTGAATTACGAAAGCGCTTTAGCAATCGCCAAAAAGCCTCAAGGGCCGGCGCAAAGGGAGGCGACCAATAAAAGGGGACGATCCAACAGTACGACCCCACCATATTTCCAAAAGAGGACACGGCAGTTGACTCCTCTTCAAGGCGATGCAGCCAAACAGTCAGGATCTTCTAAAGATACCCTGGTCACTGGAGCCAGTGCCTTAGTAGCCGCGGGCCATCCTGATGGTGTGGCAGCAAAACCGTCAGAATCTTTTAGAGATGCCCTGACCACTGTCAAGCTGGGCATAATCCCGCAGGATTATCCTATTACCATCTGGTCTTCAGAGCAAGTGAAGATCATAAGGAAGGCCATTCTGAATGAAGTGTGGAAACTTCAAGTTGGCGCTATCAGTCCCCGGTTTACGGGATGCCTGATTCGCCAAGGATGGCTTTCGATTGCCGCAGAGTGGATAAAAGACATCGTCCCAAAACTAACTCCATGGGAGGGCGCGAAACTAAAGGTAGTCTCGGACGCCGAAGTACCACGTCGAATTATCTTTGTCGGGTATTTCAAGGAGGAAGATTGCCCCTCAAACGAACATCTTCTGAGGATTTTTGCTGTTCAGAATGCGGCCCTGGACACCAGGAATTGGAGGATACTCAATCGTATAAGTAGGGCCACAGTGGCGGAAATCGCAATAGCTGTAGATCCGTTGTCCGCAGAAACGATCCGCCAGCTAAATAACAACATCTATTTTGGGTATGCCAAGGTCAAACTGAGGGCTAAAACCAAACCATCTCTGCCCCGGGTAGATGATAAAGCCAGCGGTAGAGATGGAAATACTATGGCAGAACAGAAGGTAAAAGACCAGGCAGCCGGCGACTCAGAGTCATTACCGGTGGAGCAGGTATCTACTATTAAAGAAACTGCAATGCAGCAAGAATGCATGGAGGATGCACCCACCAACCAAATTTGAGCTGAAATCAACAGCAACGGCTATGGTAGTCGAGACTCCGCTAAAGGCTTCAACGGGAGCTATCCACAAGCCCTCGCAAAACCTACAAACGAAAAGTGGTGAGAACCACAGATCTGAAAAAGGAAAAGCCGAGGGCAAAGATCAAGCATCTGGAGGCTATGGTAGTCGAGACTCCGCTAAAGGCTTCAACGGGAGCTATCCACAAGCCCTCTCAAAACCTACAAACGAAAAGTGGTGAGAACCACAGATCTGAAAAAGGAAAAGCCGAGGGCAAAGATCAAGCATCTGGAGGCGATGCTTTGCTGAACAGCAGCCGACTTAAAGAGAGGGCGGACTCAGTCCGCAAAAACTCTTTATAATGTCTCCCCTCCCAAAAAACAATCTTAGCTCGAGGCGTCTTAAATGCCTCCAAGTGAATCTTCATCATGCCAAGGCAGCTTCGGATGTCCTTAGCAGAAGATTCAACAGAGAAGGTCTGGGGATCGCTTTCATTCAAGAACCGTGGATTCTACTCGGTTCTGTGAAAGGTCTTAATAGTGCTGATGGTAAATTAATCTATGCCACCGGTTCCCGTCCCAGGGCGGCGATGCTTCTAAGCAAAAAACTGTCGTTTATTCCACTTTTACAGTTCATGACAGCTGATTTGGTTGCAGTTTGGGCGAAAATTCCAACCCCAAGAGGTGAAAAAGAGGCCATTTTAGCCTCTGCTTACTTTCCGGGTGAGGAGGTAACAGCCCCAACTGCTGAATCCTAATCCCTATTTGAGTACTGCCAACAGAAGGCTATCCCTTGGATCCTCTGCTGTGACGCAAACTCCCACCACACAGCGTGGGGTAGTACGAACATAAATAACAGGGGGGAGCACCTCCTGGAGTTTATTAGTAGTCACAATATCAATGTAATGAACCGTGGTAATGAACCAACTTTTGTTAATGCTATCAGAGGAGAGGTTCTTGACCTCACTCTATGTAGCCAAAACATGGCTTTCACTGTCACAAACTGGCACGTCTCGGGGGAGGAATCAATGTCGGACCACAAACACATTGTATTCGACATGGGTCACTTCTCTGATCATGAGCTCGTTTTCAGGAACCCCAGGAAAACGAATTGGGAACAATTTCGTTTTACCATGGAAGAAAGTGGCAATTGCCTACACCAACCGATAACTACGGTGCAGGAGATTGAGACAGAAGCTGAACAATTTCAATCAGATATTATAACGGCTTTCAACGAGAGTTGTCCCCAGGCTAAAAAACGTGTACAACGGGATGTGCCTTGGTGGAACAAAACGCTTGCACAGTTAAGATGTCAAGCAAGAAGGTTGTTTAATACAGCTAAAGACACGGGAGACTGGGTATCCTATAGGAATGCTCTAACTTCCTATAATAAAGAACTTAGGAAATCTAAGAGGGCAACCTGGAGAGAACACTGCGAAAACATTAAAGATCTCCCTACGGCAGTGCGGCTCCAAAAGGCCGTTGCGAGAGGCCACAGCAACGTGATTGGCACTCTGAAGAACCCAGATGGGAGCTACACCAAGCAGCCGGAGGACACATGCAAACTTTTGCTTGCTCACTTTCCGGACTGCATATCAGGCAACCAACACTCTCCTCTAATTGACGATCTACCGACGATTAGTGGTAGAGAAAATAGCCTGGCAGCTAAGCTCACCACTGTTGAGAAAGTGCAATGGGCTTCATCTACGTTCAGCGCTTTCAAATCTCCAGGACCGGATGGTGTCTACCCTTGTTTGCTGCAGCAAGGGATCGGCTATACAGCCCCAGTCCTATCCAATTTATATAGAGCATCACTGCTATTGGGACACATTCCTAACAGATGGACAGAGGTTAAGGTTGTATTTATACCGAAACCAGGGAAGCCTGAAAACTTGCCATCGTCGTATCGACCAATAAGTCTCAGTTCCTTTCTCCTAAAGGGAATGGAGAAAATTTTGGATCAGCACATTAGGGAAGTAAACTTAAAGAAATTCCCTCTGTGTAAAACCCAATTTGCGTACCAACCCGGAAAATCTACGGAGGCTGCTATCCACTGCCTTACAGAAAAAATTGAAAAGGCCATAGAGTCTAAAAACATAGCCCTGTGTGCATTTATCGACATATCAGGCGCTTTCGATAATACGACGTATCAGGCCATTGAGGAAGCCATGATTAGTAAGGACGTAAGCCCAATGATCACTCGCTGGGTGCTGGCCATGCTAAAGCAAAGAAAAATCAGCTTTGAGCTAGGTGGGAGTGCTGGTTCAATCGTGGCCACAAGAGTATGCCCTCAAGGAGGTGTACTTTCTCCTCTACTATGGACCCTAGTCATAGACGAGCTTCTTCACCTTCTGAAGGGCAATGGCTTTGACGTACAGGGCTATGCAGATGACTTAGCAGTCTGCGTGACAGGAATGCATGAGGATACAATATCCGATCGCATGCAACAAGCCCTGCGCATCATTGAAAGATGGTGTGCTAACAAAGGGTTATCTATTAACCCAAAAAAAACAGGCTTGGTGCCTTTTACGCGGCGAAGGAAGCTGTCTATGTTAGAGCCGTCCCAAGGAGGCTGCCGTAAAAGTTTTTCGATGGAAGCAAAATATCTAGGAGTAACACTAGACAAAACCCTCACATGGAATGCTCATTTGGAAGCTACCATAAATAAAGCAACGAGGGCCTATTTCGCATGCACTAGACTGTATGGCAAAACATGGGGGCTGGCTCCAAAAATGACGTATTGGTCATTTAATACAGTTGTGAAGCCAATAGTTACCTACGCTTCCCTAGTCTGGTGGCCGAAGTCTGCCCAAAGAACAGCGGCAATTAAATTAAGTAAGCTGCATCGGCTAGTCTGTGTAGGCATAACAGGTGCAATGAGAACGTGCCCTGCTGATGCTTTAAGTGCCCTTGTGGGAATACTTCCCTTCCCAATTCTGATAGAGAAGGAAGCAACACTTGCCGCATTAAGACTTCAGAATATTTCTGATCTAAAAATCGGAAATATGACAGGACATATGAAGATAGTCAAGAAGATCATGAATAGTCCTATATTGCAAGTAAGTGATGCAATAACTCCTACGCTCAGGATCATGCGAAACTTTGAAGTTTCAATCGTAGATCGAGTGCTCTGGGAAACAGGGAACCCATATGCTGAATCCGATTCGGAGATTTGGTATACCGATGGATCCAAGCTGGAAGATGGTAAAACGGGAGCTGGAAGCTATGGACCGAATTACAAAAAATCGGTACCAATGGGTAACTACCCCACTATCTTTCAAGCGGAAATCCGTGCAATAGAGGTGTGTGGCAGGGAGTGCCTCCGTAGAAGACTATCCTCTAAGCGAATCTACATTATGCCGGACAGTCAGGCCGCCCTACGTGCCTTGCAGTCTTACACTACAACTTCAAAGCTTGTTGATGAGTGTGTCGCAGTCCTTAATGATCTGGGAGCCAAAAACAAAGTTTTGTTAGGTTGGGTCCCAGGACATGAAGGGCATGACGGCAACGAAGAAGCAGATCATCTGGCAAAACAGGGCGCTCTAACAGCATTTTATGGTCCGGAACCCTTTTGCGGGCTCACCAAGGCCCACGTAAGGGAGACCATAAGCAACTGGGAAAACAAACAGTTTAGGCAGCATTGGCTTAGCAGCCTAGGACAGAGGCAGGCCAAACTCTTTATAGAACCCTCTCAAAGAGCATCGGCCAGGCTCATTAATCTAAGAAAGGTGGATCTAAGAACCCTCACTGGGTATTATACGGGGCATTGCGGCCTGCGTTATCACCTGAGTAAGCTGAATCTGTCAGATACAACAATTTGTCGGTTTTGCGAACTGGACGATGAAACGCATTAGCAAGAAAGAGAGCTTGCTACCTAGGTGGGATCACTCTCAATCCGTTCGTGATATGGAATAAAAAGCCTGAGGAGGTGCTCAGATTTATAAAGAGCCTCCGCATACAGCAATAAGCTGAAAGGTCACACAATAGATCATGTAAATGGTCGCGGTGTAATAATGCTTTATAATAATAATAATATCCTTCATTTGATACCCATATTGGCATATCTTGCGAAATATTAAAAAAAAAATTGATATAAGTGGCAACCCTGTGAACTGCCCCAAGTGGCAACACCCACGCATATAATCTTAGAATGAACCATACTATCTATAATGCCAAATTTTATCCAAATCGGTTGAGCGGTTCCCGAGATATAAGAAAAACGCCTACGCCTGAAAGTCTGCAATATACGCCTGAAAGTCGGCTACAATTTCTATTTCCGTTCCATAACTTCCGTTTCAACGTCATCCATTTTCTCAAATTTTACGCTCAATCAAAACTTCATATCGCCGCCTAAGAAGTTAATTTAAAAAAAATATTTTTAATTTAAAATGTTTTTAAAATGAACTAAAAACTGCAAAATAATTACTTCTCTGCCTACATAGATTCTTCACCACGTAGAGCTTGTCCTGAACATTTGTGAGTGTGAATTCTTATGCACAGTAAAAAGAAAAGTCTAACTTAAATACCATTTTGGTGTTTATATATAACAACGCCGAAAAGTATTAAATTAATACCATATTCGGTCTAACTAAGAGAGAGAGGAATTCAGTGGAAGATTCTCTCAGGCAAAACAAAAAAAAAAATTTACACAGTTTTATTATATTACCGCCACCGAGAGTCGAACTCACAATTTATTGAATGCTGAACGGAGATGTCTACTGTCAAGCCATCGAGTACTTATGCTTGCCAGCGTCAAATTGCAGCTTTGTTCTAAATGATAGCGACGAACCGCGTGCTCTGAAGAACAAACCACCGGACTTAATTTAATGCTAAAAAGTAATTAATTTAATACTTTTCCGGCTTTGTTTTTTTAACAAATGGTACCTAAAACATTATAATGAGAGAGAGCGCTATAGAGCGAGCGCTTTAGTATTATTTTAAAACTATTTGGAATTAAAATTTTTTAAGAGTCTTAAATTAATACTATTTAGTATTAAAACTTAAATTTAATTCCAAAAAGGCTTAATTTCAATAGCCACTGGTATTAAAAGTAATATTTCATTTTTTACTGTGTGGGTATTAATCAGTACTTGGCAAGATTGATATGTATACAAACATTTGGCGCTTGCTATATAGTGAAAAATAGATCTTACGGAAATATGAGTGTTAGAAAGTTATGTGAACCACCTGCAGTGTACGCCAATGTTTTTATACATGTCAATCTTGCCAAGTACTGATTAATACCTATAAGAATTCACACTCACAAATGTTCAGGACAAGCTCTACATGGTGAAGAATCTATGTAGGCAGAGGATAAATTATTTTGCAGTTTTTAGTTCATTTTAAAAACATTTCAAATTAAAAATATTTTTTTATTTTATACTTTTTAGTTGTGAATCTGTGAAAGTTTTTTAAGATTGTAATCGGATATTCTTTCAGGTTCCATAAAATCCATTTTAGAAAAATACTTCAATAGATACTATGGCATTAGAGTGGGACTATTTCTGTTTTTATAGAAACGCCATTGCGGAAAATGTGCTACGGATCATTTTAAGGTACTTTGATGAGGAAACAATGGTCTAAAAGTTTGATCCCACCCAACTGTGACATTCCCTTTGAGCCTGAGCTCAATCAGAGTTCCGTCTAGGCGAGTTTGGCCGTTGCCTGTCAAAACACGCCAGCCACCGATAACTAATGCCAATTGGAAACCCCAAGGAGGTCAAGCCGTCTCCACCTATTTTTTCATTATCAGACAAGGTCTCCCGCTTCCTCTGCTGCCAAAGTCGGGTGACGATAGGAAAACTTCCTGGGCTGGAGCTACTTTGTCCATTCCATAGTAAAGCTCGTACAGCTCATCGTTTAATCTCAATCGATACTCGTCGTTGGCATCACGGGAAGGGCCATAAATCTTCAGGAGAACTTTTCTCCCACATACTCCAAGGAACATCTCATTTTCCCCCGACACTGTCAATGATTCCGAGCCATTCATTAATCCAATGATAAAAAAAAACATATTAAGAAGTTCTGCATTTTAAGTCTTTAAACTTTACCGTGAAGAATTTGAAGTTGCAGCAAGACAGTGATGTTATTTGAAAGTAGGTAAAAACCTACAAAAATTCAAAGCGCCCACCATCCTTACTTACTTACTTAAAATAGCATTTAGCCGCCTTTGTTGAGCCAACTGGCGCCAATTGGAGACACCGCGTGTTCTCAGATCTGCCTCCACTTGGTCCTGCCATCGGAGAGGTGGCCTCCCTCTTCCTCTACTTCCTCCGGCGGGTGCCGATAAGAATGCCTTCTGGGCCGGAGGGTCTTCATTCATTCGCACCACGTGACCTAGCCAGCGAAGCCGCTGGGTTTTAATTCGCTGAACTATGTCGACGTCTGCGTAAAGCTGATACAGCTCATCATTATATCTTCTTCGGTTCTCGCCGTCGCCAACTTTTAGGGGTCCATAAATCTTTCGAAGAATTTTTCTCTCGAATTCTCCCACAGCCGCCTCGTCAGAAGCTCAGGGGTGTAAAAGTAGGTCGCCTCCCAGATGGTGCACCCTGGTAACGCTAAATTACCTACATAGCCTACACGGCTAGTTTCTTGTATTGCCGGTTCTACGAAAACGGTACCAGTACTTGTGCTGTACCCATCGGGCCGAAACGACCCGGGCCGTTTTCTTATATCGACGCGGCCAAGAGCAATACACTCGGGGTGACCCTGTCTGACATTTAGGCAGGGCTACACCTCGCTACAACAACAACAACAAGCTGTCAGTGTCCTCAGTGTCAGTGTTCTCAATTGCCTACTCAGCCCAAAGTAGCATTTGTTTGCAAGAGTTATCCGTCGATGGATTTCCAGGCTTACAATGTTATTGGTATTAATGCTGCTTCCAGGTATACAAAGTCCCTTACTATGGCGTGGTTGGCACGACGCGAATGCGCTGACTCTTTGCTTGATGCCAGCAGGTACTTCGTTTTACCTTCGTTCACCACCAAACCCATTTTTCCGCTTCCTTTTTTCTAATTTGGAGTACGCAGAAGTTACGGCGTGGCTGTTGAGGCCAATGATGCCGATGATGCCGATGTCGTCGGCATACGCCAACAGTTGTCCCCTCTTGTAGTATATTGTTCCAGCGCGATTAAGTTCTGCAGCTTAAATTATTTTCTCCAACATCAAATTAAAGAAATCTCACGATAGGGGGTCGCCCTAGACCAAAGGGAGATGGGTGTTAGAAAAGTGGACTAGCCGCATGCCGGACATACATTCGGCACATCAGGGTTCAGTCTGGAGCCGATGTGTTTAAGGTGCACCATGGCTATGACATCTGGACCGATGGCTTTGGAATTTTTGGCCTTCCGGAAGGCGTCTTAACTGCAATTAAATGCCATCCTTGTAGAGGTGTCTCCGTTTATAGTGCAGAAAGGGGAAGCGTCCATTTGATCGGCTAATTCCCGTCTTCTGCTGTCCACAGAACGGCGTGAATGCCACATAACATGTTGGGCATTAAAATCGCCCATGTTGATACGGTGGTAGCCTCCACTCACTCGGAGATCCGAGTGGGGGCCAAGTTTCGTCTCCTGGATTGCAGCAATTTTTATTTTATGCAGCTGCATGAATTTAGTTATCTCCGCTATCTTGCCGGTCAAGCCGTTGCAATTGAATTGCATCAATTTAAAGTGCGAAGGAGAGGCAATGGCCACTCTGGGAGTTAAAGACTCATGCGTTTACCTAGAAGGTGGTAGGCTAGTTCGCGATCTCCGTTGCAGTCCTGAAGCCGGCGGATTTCGTTCATTATGAGATAAGCGTGAATCCGTCGTCGCTGTGGGCTGCGCAGCTCGACAGCATGGCGCGACGAACGCATCAGTCCAGAGTTTTCTGTTTGCGAGCCCAGAACATATGCGTAGGTTACATTGGCCTAGACAGGAGTTGCACTTGACCGATGCCACCGACGCATATATCCTGTGCCGACTTACAGTGCACGAAGTGTAAGGGACCAGAAGCTGATGGACTTGACTCAAATTCGAGCTAGTACCGGAAGAAGTTAGTGGAGGGTTCGGAGGTAAAGGCTGAAACTCGGTAGTGCTTATAGCATCGACCGATGTACTACGTAAAAAGTAGCTATGGGTGAATGCGTGTGGTGTTGGCGCTCTAGGACGCGAGATACAGCCGGGAATACCCATATTTTGCTGAGAAATATATGTATTGCGGGTCGTGGAGACTGAATTTGTAGAAGGCGACAATGCAACGTTGGAGCGTCGCTTGCCTCGGGACGTCCTAGGACGTGAGCAAAAGGGGGCAACAAAACTTTTGTAGAAACTAGTGGGCCGGTGTGTTTTAGGATCTATTACGGAGCAACTAGATTTATGTAACCAACCTTTGCATGACGCACACTGGACTCAGTGTAAGCGTCTGGTGTAAATTTTCTTCCGGCAAACGCAGCAGAACAATTCGCTTGGACCAGGATTTGGCTCAATGCCAGCCCGGATCAAGAGAATGAGGAGCAGCCGTGCTGCAAGGGGCTCTTCCAGGGATGACAATTTTGGGTGGGGGAAACGTGACGCGGTCGGATGAATGCATGCCTGAAGGTTGGAATCTAAGTGTTCTCTGCCCAATCCATAAGAAGGGTGATCCCGCAAACTGCGCCAACTATCGTGGAATCAGCCTTTTGAGTATCGCATATAAGGTCCTATCAAGCGTATTGTGCGAAAGACTGAAGCCTGACGTAAACCGACTGATTGGACCTTATCAGTGTGGCTTCAGACCTGGTAAATCTAATATCGACCAGATTTTTACAATACGCCAAATCTTGGAAAAAACCCGTGAGAAAAGGATCGACACACACCATCTCTTTGTTGATTTTTAAGCCGCCTTCGACAGCACGATGTCTGATTTTGGTTTCCCAGAAAAACTTATACGGCTGTGCAAAATGACGCTGAACAACACCACCCGCTCGGTCAGAATTGCGAAGGACCTCTCCGAGCCGTTTGAAACTAAACTAGGTTTCAGGCAGGGCGACCCCCTATCGTGCGATTTCTTTAATTTGATGCCTGAGAAAATAATGAAAGCTGCAGAACTTAACCGCGCTGGAACAATATATTACAAGAGCGTACAACTGTTGGCGTATGCCGACGGCATCGACATCATTGGCCTCAACAACCGCGCCGTAACTTCTGCGTACTCCAAATTAGAAAAGGAAGCGGAAAAAATGGGTTTGGTGGTGATTGATGGTAAAACGAAGTACCTGCTGGCATCAAGCAAAGAGTCAACGCATTCGCGCCTTGGCAACCACGCCACTATTGGCAGCCATAATTTCAAGATAGTAAGGGACTTTGTATACCTGGGAAGCAGCATTACTACTATTTAATCTAGGAGGGATTATGTCGCACTTACGTATATTCCGGGGGGTTGGTAGCGTGGATGCTCTTCTTTGAAGTCCGGCGATCAGCAATCAGAAGTGGCCTTATGCTGCTGGTGCACCTGGAATCTATGGGTCTAAGCCTTTTCACACTGTTGATAGGTTACTTGCTAGTAGTGATGTTCAATCACAATAAAATATACTTTCACTTTAATTATAGAATAGTTATGTGGTTTATTTATTTCCAGCAGTTATAAAAGAACGTTTGGATTTACAAAATGCAAAAAGATGAGTAAAAATGAAAAGAATAATAATAAAGAAAAGAGCCGGTTTTGACAGATAGCGATCATGCCAGATCGCTGCAGTTCAGTTGCGGCGAATTCAGCTTGGTGGGTTTTACGCGGTGTAGGTTGCCACACGTCCTGGCTTTTCCCAAGTGGAGAACTTAAAACTAAGTGAAATTCATGGGTTGAGGGAAATATGTGTATTAGTGATTATTAAATTCATTTAGATATATATGTACAATGGGTGATGGGGACGTGTAGCAACCTTTGCCGCGTAAACATTCTGGCCCGCCTAGGCGCACTAAGCGCCTAAGGTATGTTGCAGCTCATTTAAGGCCCGAACGGCTTCCTGGATGAGTATGCGTCCCACCTTGGTTTTGTATCTGGCCGTGCGTAAGCCCGTTGCGGTGCAGTGGATGCTGCGGTCGCCTACACTTGACGGCCGTTGATATTGGCGCACATTCGAAGTACGATTGGTAGTTTGTGGTTGGCGACGACGATTGGATGCAGAAGCGCGACGGCGCGACTCCTGGCGGCGTGGCTGCGGATGAACCTCCTGTTGCGGTGGGACGACGTACGACGGCTGGCGACCTCCGGTTTCACGGTGTAGCAGCGTATGGTGGTGTTGCCCGCAGACCCGACAGCTCTCCGATGAGGTGCACTCGTTGGTGCGGTGTGACAGGGCTAAACAGTTGATGCAATAGGTATGCGCCCTAGTAATTAACGCGCGTTGTTGCGGCTGCATAGCCGCGAAGACAGGGCACATCTGAAGCGCATGATGTCGCATACATAATCGGCACTTTCGGTAGTCTGGTACTGTTTCATTACGTCGCGGGCGGGCCGCGGGCCTGACCACCTGCGATGATAAGGAACTACGGGGTGCTGGAACCGGAGGGCGCTGACGAGGCATCTGTCAAAGAAAATATGTATAGGCGTTTATTAGTTTTGCGTCAGTTGGTAGAGTTATGGACTGTATTGAGTTAGGGAGATGGGAGTGGGCATTGAGGGCCTACGTCACTCTCTGGTGACGGTAGAAAGCACAGTTTCGTGAGGGGTCGTGTGAGAATCCCGTTTTGAGTGAGGACGTCTACAACACGGATGTGTCCATCTCGTCCTTGATGTAGGGACTCCAATCGACCTAATCGCCACTCAGTGGGAGGTAAGTTTTCCTCCTTTATGATGACTAGATCACCAATTTTGGGAGGAGTTTGGGTATTTTTCCATCGGTAGCGCTTTTGAAGGTCAGCGAGATGAACTGATGGTGCAGCACTTTCAGGCGTTCCCACCGGTTTATCATTGAAAGATTTTCTTGATCCGGTTCGGGAAGAGAGAGCATTGGTGCTCCTCGAAGAAAATGACTTGGGGTGAGAGCGGTGAGATCATTTGGGTCCTGAGAAAGCTTGGAGATAGGACGTGAATTAAGGACGGCCTCTATTCGGACTAATAACGTTGAGAATTCTTCAAAGGTGAAGCTGTGAGTTCCGGCGACCTTTTTAAAATGGGTTTTAAAGCTTTTGACCGCGGATTCCCATAATCCGCCCATGTGGGGCGCGCCGGGCGGGATGAACTTCCAGTCGATCCCTTGCGGTGCGTATTTCTGGACAATCTCCGACGATACTTCTTTAAGGAAAGACACGAATTCCAATTCGATCGCACGTTTTGCTCCTATAAATGTTTTGCCATTGTCGCTCATCATCAGGTTCGGGTATCCTCTGCGTCCTACAAATCGGGCGAAGGCGGCAAGAAAGGCCTTGCTGGTGAGGTCGGAGCATAACTCCAGGTGGACCGCCTTGGTGGTAAAGCAGACGAAAACGGCCACATAGCCCTTTACACGAGTTTGAGATCGGAGCATGGAGGCTTTTAATTGGAATGGACCGGCAAAGTCCACACCTGTTGTGGTGAAGGGAGGAGCAAAGGTGCACCGTTCGGGGGGTAAGGCTGCCATTATTTGGGAACGCACTTGCTGTTTGTGCGTTGTGCAGACCTTACATTGGAATACGCACTTTTTTAATAGGGTCTTGAGGCGGGCAACAAAGAACTCCTGTCTTACGGCTTGTTGCATTAGTCGAATACCGGCATGGAGAAATATTTCATGGAGAAATCGGAGATATAGCGTAGAGGCTCGACGCTCATTATAAGAGAGTGTTGCATGGGCTAATCGACCGTTTATTCGCAGGACTCCGCTCTTGGCAAGAAAGGGATTGAGGACGAGCAGAGAGCTCCGTTTGCGATGGGCTTCGAGTCCTCTAGGCATGTTCTTTCGTGAGCGAAGTATCGAGTTTGAGCCAGTGTTATTAGTCGATGCTTTGATCTTTTGAGGTCGGTGTGAGTGGGGCCGGGTTCAACTGGGTCGTGAATGCGGTTCACTGCGTCTTTTAACCGACGGATAAACTTTAGGACGTAGGCTATGACACGTAAAGCGCGGGGGTAAGAAGATAACCGGTCTAAAAGATCCTCGGGCTCTTCTGTTGCATGGAGAGCTTCTACTTTACGTGCCTCGGGGGGATTGACGCTGCGAACTACTGGCTGTTGCCAGTCCTCGGGGGGGTCGGAAAGCCACTCTGGACCATTGCACCAGCGAGCAGACTTGGAGAGATCGGCTGGCGTACAACCTCGGGTTCCCAGATCTGCGGGGTTATCTTTACTCCGTACATGTCGCCAAGGGACATTACCTACGAGGTCTATGATCTGGGCTGTTCGATTGGAGACATAAGTCTTCCATGAATGGGGTGGCCTTTCGAGCCAGGCTAACACGATTTCGGAATCGGACCACATAGTTAATTTTCGTTCAGAGAGGTTGAGATGAGGTTGAACTACTGCGACTAGCTTTGCTAGTAAAACCGCTGCACATAGTTCCAGGCGTGGCAGACTGATAGTTTTGAGGGGGGCCACTTTGCCTTTGGAAACGAGTAGGTGAGAAAATACTTGAGTGCCGACAGTAGTACGCACATAGAGTGCTGCGCAATAAGCCTTTTCCGAGGCGTCGAAAACCCATGAAGCTCGACTTGTAAGTTGGGGGCGAAATGAATCCATCGAGGTATTTGTATGTCGGAGATTAGATGCAGATTTCGGGAAAACTGTGTCCATTTTACGAGACGGGTCGGCTTAACTCGTTCATCCCAGTCAGTGCCGTCTAACCACAATTCTTGCATCATTATCTTTGCCTGTATCATAACTGGCGTTAGCCACCCTGCGGGGTCGAAAAATTTTGCAATGGAGGAGAGAATTTGTCTCTTGGTGGCTGCTGTACAGGCTGGCTCTGAATCGACAGTGTACGAAAACGTATCCGACAGTGCATTCCATTGAATTCCTAGGGTTTTGGCGGTACTACTTTTCTCGAATTCGAGAAAGTCCGTCTCGAGTAAGTCCGCCTTGGGAATTTGTTTGAGAATTGCTCCCACAACGCTACGGTATTTTCGGGGAGTTTTGAGGTGACTATATAAATCAATATGGGATCCCAGTTCGCTGTTGGGACCTGCTGGGTGGCTAGTATTTGGAGACAATTATTCACAGATTACTGTAATCTCTGTATATCCTCACTATTTTCTGATTGAATTTGCTTTATATTCATGAGGATTTTGATTTGGTTATCGACCAAGACTCTTCTTATTTTCATAGCGAGACTTGAGAGCTTCCCATGCTAGGGCGAAATTGTCATCGCTTAAGGGAAACTGTTCTACTATTTGACCTGCTTTCCCTTTCGTTTTATGTCGGAGGTGATACAGCTTTTGGGCACTGGAGAGTTTCGAGTGGTTGATATACACCGCAGTGAACATGTCACGGAATGACGGCCATTGATCATACCCTCCATAAAAAACTTCTGTATCACATGGGGGGACTTTTAGGTTCATATGCGATGACTCTGAGGGGGGTTGGCTTTGAACTGCTGGTGGGGGATTACTCAATTGTTTGAGTTGCAGTTGATATCGCCTATAAGTGCTTTGGTCCCCTCATATGCTATGAGGCAGGCTCGGTATTTACCGAAAGCGGCGGACTTAAAGTCTGTGGGGAGGTCTTGGTCGTCTGTTTCAACTACCAAATCATATGAGGCATGTACTCTCTCCCAAAATACATCGATATTTTTGTCTTTCAATTTAAGGGCTGCCTCGGTATTATCCTGAAGGGGGGTTGAGCGGAACCGTGTGCAATAATCTGTGAAATTATCGGTTTCAGAAGTAAATTTATTTTCGGCTACAGACGTCATAGCGAACAGAGATTTGCTTAATTTTATAGGCGCAATTTTGGGGTTTTTGTTTTTTTTTATTCAGCTACAGCTGTTTTATTTTATTGGAGAATGCCGAAATTATAATTTTTCTACTAATGTGTAGTGGGGGAGTAGTCCGGAATGAAAAGGGAGTACTCTGGGACCAGTTGACTACTATATATAGTGGGGGAGTAGTCCGGAATGAGTGGGGAGTACTGGGGGACCAGTTGACTACTATTGACTAATATATGTAGTGGGGGAGTAGTCCGGAATGAAAAAGGAGTACTCGGGTCCAGGTGACTACTGTTGACTACTGGGTTGCGCAACTTTATACCGGACTAGTCAAATTTAATGCTGGGTTGCCGCTATATAATTTATATTTTTATATGTTACCGGCAGGGAACAAGTCAACGGCACTAGATATATATGTATGTATGTTTTTATATATTAAATGGGGATATATATCTATGGACTTTGGCGGGATTTAAATATTTTTGGCGGGAAAATATTAATTTATAATGGGGATTTTTAACTAATTTAGGGGTTCTAGGCGCTGGATTCTTCTATGGCGAAGAAGGACCAATATTTAATCTAGGAGGGATTATGTCGCACTTACGTATATTCCGGGGGGTTGGTAGCGTGGATGCTCTTCTTTGAAGTCCGGCGATCAGCAATCAGAAGTGGCCTTATGCTGCTGGTGCACCTGGAATCTTTGGGTCTAAGCCTTTTCACACTGTTGATAGGTTACTTGCTAGTAGTGATGTTCAATCACAATAAAATATACTTTCACTTTAATTATAGAATAGTTATGTGGTTTATTTATTTCCAGCAGTTATAAAAGAACGTTTGGTTTCACAAAATGCAAAAAGATGAGTAAAAATGAAAAGAATAATAATAAAGAAAGAGCCGGTTTTGACAGATAGCGATCATGCCAGATCGCTGCAGTTCAGTTGCGGCGAATTCAGCTTGGTGGGTTTTACGCGGTGTAGGTTGCCACACGTCCTGGCTTTTCCCAAGTGGAGAACTTAAAACTAAGTGGAATTCATGGGTTGAGGGAAATATGTGTATTAGTGATTATTGAATTCATTTAGATATATATGTACAATGGGTGATGGGGACGTGTAGCAACCTTTGCCGCGTAAACAACTACCAACAACAATGTAAGCCTGGAAATCCATAGAAGGATAACTCTTGCAAACAAATGCTACTTTGGGCTGAGTAGGCAATTTAGAAGTAAAGTCCTCTCTCGACGAACAAAAACAACACTCTATAAGTCACTTATAGTACCCGTCCTGCTATATGGTGCAGCAGCATGGACACTGACAACATCTGATGAGGCGGCTCTGGGAATATTCGAGAGAAAAATTCTTCGAAAGATTTATGGACCCCTAAAAGTTGGCGACGGAGAGTACCGAAGAAGATATAATGATAAGCTGTATGAGCTTTACGCAGACGTGGACATAGTTCAGCGAATTAAAACCCAGCGGCTCCGCTGGCTAGGACACGGTGTCTCTAGTTGGCGCCATGTTGGACGGCAAAAATCGCCTAGGCGGTTAAAGGCTATTTTAAGAAGAAGAAGAAGGTATATACTCGTATGCGACATTTACACTATATAATTTGTATCATATTTTCTAACAGTTTTGTACTGCTACTACTTCCTCTTGGAGTGCCCGCATTGCATTCCATCAGCTGTTCGCTCGCACTGCCTTGATCAGCTAGGCTTGCTGTTGACATAAATATTGCTGACATCGAAATCAATATGTATTAGTTACTTGTTTATTTTGCTGCATTCCCAACGCCTATTGTTCTTGCCGTGCTAGCAATGGATTTTTCTTCTCTTCTTTATGCTATGTCCGCTGCATCGGATGATCTAATATGTAGACATGCGGATGTATGTAGCCAAGCACTGCTGTTTGGGTTGGTGACCGACCCTTTTGCTAGTTGGAGTGCTGGTAACTTGTTTGTGTAAAATTTCGGTTATTGCCAACAAGAATATTTGCTCGTGTTGGGCCGCTGATATTCCGGCAAAAACCTTCTATTATACAAACGTACATTAGGGGGTGCCTAATATTGTACAAATTAGAATTTATAAGCGAAATATGAAATTATGTAGATTGTATGTTTGTATGTACATATAATCATAATTATATATTTTTGTGCAAAAGCGTGTATGTCCTTGACGTGTAAAATGGCATAAGTGCAAAAATATAAAAATTCGTTATACTTCATATAAATGGCTGTATGCAAGTATAAGTATATGGAGTTTGTGCAGAACCGCGTATGTACGTCATTTAAGAAATACCTTATGTGCAAAAGTACCAAATTTCAAAGTTTTGCATATAATGGGTAACATCTAAGTTTATGGCCTTGTGTAAAACCATGTAATTCGATGGTTTTGCAAAAAGGCGTATGCACCTCTTTATAGTGGGGTTGTGGAACTTCGATTCCATCGTCTTCGATTGTGGGGCCGGGTTCGTCCTCTTCTCTGGATTGTTGCTCTGTTCCTCCGTTTAGAAGGACAGATAAGTGATCCCTCCATAAGCTTAGTACTCTCTGAACATCTGCCACCAGGTCGCCGTTGTCATTTTTACAGGAGTTTGGCCCAGGTTTACAACCTTCCGTCATTTGTCGGGTTTTTTGATCAAATATTCGGACGTTGCTTCTGCTAGCTAGCATTTCAAGCTCTTCGACTTCACGCTTTTCCGCTTCCCTTTTCTTCGCCCGAAAAAGCCGTCCCGCTTCCATCTTCATCTCAAGGTAGTGTTCGCACACGCTCCTCGTTGCATTCGCTTTTAACGTCGCCTTATAGGCATCGTCCTTTCTTTTGACTGCGTCTTTGCACTCTCTATCATCGGACCAGCTTACTTCTTCGGCTGCGGTACGAAGTGCTCCGGAGATATGTTCCCACTGCTCATGCACTCCGTTGGGTTGAATTGTGCTCTCAGTTTTTCGACGTCCAGCTTTCCTTGCGTTTTTTGTGGTGCCTCTTTTGTTGTACTTAGGCGGGTAGGAATCTTGGCTGCTACCAAGTAGTGATCGGAGTCGATGTTCCGGCTCTCATCGTACGTACGTCCATAACGCTGTAAGCGTGCCTTCCGTCTATCACAAAGTCATGTTGTTGTTGTTGTTGTTGTTGTTGTTGTTATTGTTGTTGTTGTTGTAACGAGGTGTAGTCCTGCCCAACACATATTTTTCCTTAGCCTAAGTTGTCATCAATATCTTCTAACGGGAGTCCAAGGAAACTAGCAGTTTCAATAGAGTTGGACCAAAGGGAAATGGGTGTTAGAAGGGTGGGCTCCGTAGAGCAAGTAAATAAGTGGTGGGTATTATGGGGGGACGAGCCGCATGCCGGACATACATTCGGCACATCAGGGTTCAGTCTGGAAAAAAAGTAAGATTTCTTAAAAGAAACGTTATTAAATTCTCCTGCATAATAGATCCTGACCAAAAAACTTATGTAATTCCCTGCGGAGACCAGACTATATATTTTCAAAGGCCAAACGATGGCCAGATCCTTGCTATTAGGTGTTTTTGGTGGCCTATTACCTCTCTGTAAAGTGCTTAGAGGGCAAGTTTTAAAAAAAAAACTTTCGTAAAAAGCAAAATAAAGTCATGATGCATGTTAAATCATTTTGCAGTGATATTCGCTAATTGGTTTTTAACGAATTAAAAAAAACTCACGAAACAATTATTTTGGGCAATTTTTTAAAATCATAAAATTTCCCTTAACGGCTGTATGAAACAATGGAACCAATTTTAAAAAATGCTTGAAAAAGATCGGCGGGAGTCTCGTTGATCACGTTAACCTCAATTTTAAATTTTTTTGCACACATTTAAGAAAAAAAACCGGACCTACTTTAATTTGTGCTTTAGTTTTGTCGCACAAATTTTTTAGTTAACCTGAAAAGTATAATTAATTCATTTTAATGGACCACGAAACTGGGTTTTTTGTTTCATATTTCTAATAACTAATATATGCCCTCCATCAATAAATACAAATGCAAAATTTAAGACTTGCACATATAATCTTTTTTCAACCAAATTTAGCTGAGCATAATAAAAACCTCCACTTTAAGGATATGTTTTTGCAAAAGGTTTACAAAATGATAAGAAATCTCTCTTTGAAAAGAATTCCTTTTTTTCCCGTAAAAAAAATTATGGGAAAGGGCGAAAGAGCGACCCCTAAGGCACGGCCAGAATCGCCTAGGCGGTTAAAGGCTATTTGAAGTAGGTAAGGGGTAAGTTGCAGAGCTAACTTTTTGCGAGGCTTATATTCTCATCATTTAAGGCTCATTTACACGGGTAGATTTTCTGGTCGATTTTTATCGAACCACTTGTGTTCAACCCTTAAATACAAGGTAAAGATCGATCGAATTGCTGTTTACGCGGTCGATTGAAAAAAAGGTTAGAAAAATCGACCCGTGTAAATCATCCTTTACTTACTTTGTAGGGGGTAAGACCCAAAAAAAAATAAAACCTTTTTATTTGAATCACTCTTGTGTATACATATATACATATGATGGAGTTGTCACATGATACAGCGTTGCACGTAGTAAGGCTTCAGGTAGGCAAGACATTTGGAAATCGGCAAAAGTTCCCGATGTAAGTATAAAAAAGGAATAAGGATATTTTTTTGGTTTTTAACAAAAAAAAAACGATAAAAATGCATTTCATTGCAGTTTGAGAGTGAAAAGGGGTCAAAAAGGGTCACGAATTTTAAAAAAGGTTCAAAAATGGTACTTTTTCGAAAAAGTAGGGTCCGGGGTCCTGGCTCTAAAAAAGGTTCAAATATACCCTTTAGGGTCCCCAACGGAACACTACGTCCTGTCATTAGGTCTATTTTGATTTAGACAGTCAGTTATCTAAGTGTTTATGACATTTAGGGCAGATGTTGTGCTCCTACCTTTCCGGAAACCATGTTGGTGCTCGGCTAAGATCAAGTTTGATGTGGAGAGCGGGAGTAGGACCGCCTCAAGTGTCTTTACTACTGGCGAGAGGAGCGATATCGGACGATATTACTCCCCAACACTGGCTGGCTTGCCAGGCTTTAGTAGTGGGTTCACAGTTGCCTGCTTCCATTTATCGGGTATGACAGCTGTGGTCAAGGACAGATTGAAGACGGCAGTTAAGTACCTCACTCCTACTGCGCGGATGTGTTTAAGGTGCACCATGGCTATGCTATCTGGGCCGATGGCTTTGGAGTTTTTGGCCTTCCTGATGGCCTCTTGAACCTCTGTACCGGTGATAGGAACGGGGGCATAGTTTTTGTGTTTATGCGCACGTCTGAAGATTCCACGTCTTGTCCGGTCCTGTGCAGGATGGGCGACATACTGTCTACAGAAAGCCTGTGCACATTTCTTGGGGTCATTGAATGTCTTGTCACCAAAGGTGATGTCGACATTCTTTGGCGGACCCGTAGGATTTAACAGGGACTTGACTGTGGACCATAATTTCCCAACACCGGTAGAGAGGTTACAAGACCTAAGGTGCTCCTCCCATTTGGCTTGTTTGTGTACGTCAACGAGCCGTCTGAGTGACCCTTGTCTCTCGAGGCAGATGACGCTCCTCTTCAGAAATGCACAGTGTTCAACGGACAGAGCGCGGCCTGATGACCAACTGACGTTTTATGGATATGCTCCAAGGCCTGCTTGTGCATCAAACGGCGTTGTTATATAGTGCCGGTTCTCATCAAAGTGTTTACGTAAATGCGTTCTAATGGTCCTAGGAGACGGAGAGAGCTCAAACAGTTGCCTATTGGGGTGCTGTGGTTTACAACAATTCAGCAGACACTGCTTGTTTAGAATTTCATTATGCTCCCTAACTGGAAGCATTTCCGCCTCATTGTGTATATGAGTTATAGGAGACATAAGGACGCACCCCGTAGCGGTTCTGAGGGCGGTGTTTTGACAGGCCTGCAGCTGACTCCAATGGACATCTGCAATCCCCGGCAACCATATCGGCGACACATAGATCAGGATCGGCCGACAAATTGCCTTGTACGTTACCAACAACGTTTCTTGGTCTTTACCCCAAGTACTGCCGGCTAGTGACATGAAGATTTTGTTGCGGCTCTGTAATTTTGAGACAATTGCAGCTGAATGGGCAGCGAAAGTGTGCATGGTGCCGAAAGTCACCCCTAAGATTTTTTGTCGAGCGACAGTAGGTATTTTTTGATCACCTACATAAATTTCTAATTCCATACCAACCTGCGCCGTCCACGTGTTGAATAAAGTCGCCGAGGACTTTTTCGGCGACAATGTCAAGCTCCGAGCAGTGAAAAACTCGACAAGAGTGGGGAGATAACCATTCATTTTACAGCACAGCTCATCAACGGAAGTACCTGTTGCCAATATCGTGCAATCATCTGCGTAAGAAACAATCGTAACTTCTTCTGGTGGAGGAGGGAGCTTCGAAATATAGAAGTTAAAAAATAACGGGGTAAGGACACCACCCTGTGGTGCCCCTTGTTTGATCTTCCTGGCTTTAGATTTTTTGTTCCTGAACACAATAGACGACCAACGACCACTGAGATAATTGGCGGTCCAGCGCGTAACACAGGGGGGGAGTCTTCCAGATCGGATACCAGCTGCCCATGATTTACTGTGTCAAAAGCTTGACTCAAATGAAGTGCAACTAGAACCGTCCTGTCAGTGTTGCCACTGAAAAATTTCAAAAAGGGTCCCAAAAAAGGTTCCCAGCAGAAAAAAGGGTTCCCTCTTGTTTTAGATAGGAAGGCATTTACATAAGCCTTTTCAATTTTTGTTGATGTTGAATAACTGAGTTTTGTACTATTGGAAGAAACACATACAGTGTACGACAAAACTAAAGCACATAAAGTCGCTCAGCTAAATTTGGTTGAAAAAAGATTATATGCACAAGTCTTAAATTTTGCATTTGTATTTATTGGTGAAGGGAATATATTAGTTATTAGAAATATCAAACAAAAAAAACCAGTTTCATGGTCCATTAAAATAAATTAATTATACTTTTCAGCTTAACCAAAAAATGTGTGCGACAAAACTAAAGCACAAATTAAAGTAGGTCCGGTTTTTTTCTTAAATGTGTGCAAAAAATGTAAGATTGAGGTTAACATGATCAACGAGACTCCCGCCGATCTTTTTCAAGCATTTTTTAAAATTGGTTCCATTGTTTCATACAGCCGTTAAGGGAAATTTTATGATTTTAAAAAATTGCCCAAAATAATTGTTTCGTGTCACTTTTGCCAAAAGTTTTTTTTAATTCGTTAAAAATAAATCAACGAATATCACCGCAACATGATTTAACATGCGTCATGACTTTATTTTGCTGTTTACAAACTTTTTTATTAAACAACGTGTCCTCTAGGCACTTTACAGAGAGGTAATAGGCCACCAAAAACACCGAGTAGTAAGGAACTGGCCATCGTTCGGGCTGTGAAAATATCAGGTCTTGCTTTTCGTAGGGAATTCCACAAATTATCAGCTAGGCCTGCTGTTGACATAAATATTGCTGACATCGAAATCAATATGTATTAGTTACTTGTTTATTTTGCTGCATTCCCAACGCCTATTGTTCTTGCCGTGCTAGCAATGCATTTTTCTTCTCTTCTTTATGCTATGTCCGCTGCATCGGATGATCTAATATGTAGACATGCGGGTGTATGTAGCCAAGCACTGCTGTTTGGGTTGGTGACCGACCCTTTTGCTAGTTGGAGTGCTGGTAACTTGTTTGTGTAAAATTTCGGTTATTGCCAACAAGAATATTTGCTCGTGTTGGGCCGCTGATATTCCGGTAAAAACCTTCTATTATACAAACGTACATTAGGGGGTGCCTAACATTGTACAAATTAGAATTTATAAGCGAAATATGAAATTATGTAGATTGTATGTTTGTATGTACATATAATCATAATTATATATTTTTGTCCAAAAGCGTGTATGTCCTTGACGTGTAAAATGGCGTAAGTGCAAAAATATAAAAATTCGTTATACTTCATATAAATGGCTGTATGCAAGTATAAGTATATGGAGTTTGTGCAGAACCGCGTATGTACGCCATTTAAGAAATACCTTATGTGCAAAAGTATCAAATTTCAATGTTTTGCATATAATGGGTAACATCTAAGTTTATGGCCTTGTGTAAAACCATGTAATTCGATGGTTTTGCAAAAAGGCGTATGGACCTCTTTATAGTCGGGTTGTGGAACTTCGATTCCATCGTCTTCGATTGTGGGGTCGGGTTCGTCCTCTTCTCTGGATTGTTGCTCTGTTCCTCCGTTTAGAAGGGCAGAGAAGTGATCCCTCCATAACCTTAGTATTCTCTGAACATCTGCCACCAGGTCGCCGTTGTCATTTTTACAGGAGGATGGCCCAGGTTTAAAACCTTCCGTCATTTGTCGGGTTTTTTGATCAAATATTCGGACGTTGCTTCTGCTAGCTAGCATTTCAAGCTCTTCGACTTCACGCTTTTCCGCTTCCCTTTTCTTCGCCCGGAAAAGCCGTCCCGCTTCCATCTTCATCTCACGGTAGTGTTCGCACACGCTCCTCGTTGCATTCGCTTTTAACGTCGCCTTATAGGCATCGTCCTTTCTTTTGACTGCGTCTTTGCACTCTCTATCATCGGACCAGCTTACTTCTTCGGCTGCGGTACGAAGTGCTCCGGAGATATGTTCCCACTGCTCATGCACTCCGTTGGGTTGAATTGTGCTCTCAGTTTTTCGACGTCCAGCTTTCCTTGCCTTTTTTGTGGCGCCTCTTTTGTTGTACTTAGGCGGGTAGGAATCTTGGCTGCTACCAAGTAGTGATCGGAGTCGATGTTCCGGCTCTCATCGTACGTACGTCCATAACGCTGTAAGCGTGCCGTCCGTCTATCACAAAGTCATGTTGTTGTTGTTGTTGTTGTAACGAGGTGTAGTCCTACCCAACACATATTTTTCCTTAGCCTAAGTTGTCATCAATATCTTCTAACGGGAGTCCAAGGAAACTAGCAGTTTCAATAGAGTTGGACCAAAGGGAAATGGGTGTTAGAAGGGTGGGCTCCGTAGAGCAAGTAAATAAGTGGTGGGTATTATGGGGGGACGAGCCGCATGCCGGACATACATTCGGCACATCAGGGTTCAGTCTGGATATGTTTAATCTGCTACAATATCCAGAGCGTAATTGAGCCAGAGTGACCCTTGTCTCTCGAGGCAGATGAGGCTCCTCTTCAGAAATGCACAGTGTTCAACGGACAGAGCGCGGCCTGATGACCAACTGACGTTTTATGGATATGCTCCAAGGCCTGCTTGTGCATCAAACGGCGTTGTTATATAGTGCCGGTTCTCATCAAAGTGTTTACGTAAATGCGTTCTAATGGTCCTAGGAGACGGAGAGAGCTCAAACAGTTGCCTATTGGGGTGCTGTGGTTTACAACAATTCAGCAGGCACTGCTTGTTTAGAATTTCATTATGCTCCCTAACTGGAAGCATTTCCGCCTCATTGTGTATATGAGTTATAGGAGACATAAGGACGCACCCCGTAGCGGTTCTGAGCGCGGTGTTTTGACAGGCCTGCAGCTGACTCCAATGGACATCTGCAATCCCCGGCAACCATATCGGCGACACATAGATCAGGATGGGCCGACAAATTGCCTTGTACGTTACCAACAACGTTTCTTGGTCTTTACCCCAAGTACTGCCGGATAGTGACATGAAGATTTTGTTGCGGCTCTGTAATTTTGAGACAATTGCAGCTGAATGGGCAGCGAAAGTGTGCATGGTGTCGAAAGTCACTCCTAAGATTTTTTGTCGAGCGACAGTAGGTATTTTTTGATCACCTACATAAATTTCTAATTCCATACCAACCTGCGCCGTCCACGTGTTGAATAAAGTCGCCGAGGACTTTTTCGGCGACAATGTCAAGCTCCGAGCGGTGAAAAACTCGAAAAGAGTGGGGAGATAACCATTTATTTTAGAGCACAGCTCATCAACGGAAGTACCTGTTGCCAATATCGTGCAATCATCTGCGTAAGAAACAATCGTAACTTCTTCTGGTGGAGGAGGGAGCTTCGAAATATAGAAGTTAAAAAATAACGGGGTAAGGACACCACCTTGTGGTGCCCCTTGTTTGATCATCCTGGCTTTAGATTTTTTGTTCCTGAACACAATAGACGACCAACGACCACTGAGATAATTGGCGGTCCAGCGCGTAACACAGGGGGGAGTCTTCCAGATCGGATACCAGCTGCCCATGATTTACTGTGTCAAAAGCTTGACTCAAATGAAGTGCAACTAGAACCGTCCTGTCAGTGTTGCCACTGAAAAATTTCAAAAAGGGTCCCAAAAAAGGATCCCAGCAGAAAAAAAGGGTCCCCTCTTTTTTTAGATAGGAAGGCATTTACATAAGCCTTTTCAATTTTTGTTGATGTTGAATAACTGAGTTTTGTACTATTGGACGAAACACATACAGTGTACGACAAAACTAAAGCACATAAAGTCGCTCAGCTAAATTTGGTTGAAAAAAGATTATATGTACAAGTCTAAAATTTTGCATTTGTATTTATTGGTGAAGGGAATATATTAGTTATTAGAAATATCAAACAAAAAAACCCAGTTTCATGGTCCATTAAAATAAATTAATTATACTTTTCAGCTTAACCAAAAAATGTGTGCGACAAAACTAAAGCACAAATTAAAGTAGGTCCGGGTTTTTTCTTAAATGTATGCAAAAAAATGTAAAATTGAGGTTAACGTGATCAACGAGACTCCCGCCGATCTTTTTCAAGCATTTTTTAAAATTGGTTCCATTGTTTCATACAGCCGTTAAGGGAAATTTTATGATTTTAAAAAATTGCCCAAAATAATTGTTTCGTGGCACTTTTGCCAAAAGTTTTTCTTAATTCGTTAAAAATAAATCAACGAATATCACCGCAACATGATTTAACTTGCGTCATGACTTTATTTTGCTGTTTACAAACAGTTTTATTAAACAACGTGTCCTCTAAGCACTTTACAGAGAGGTAATAGGCCACCAAAAACACCGAGTAGTAAGGAACTGGCCATCGTTCGGGCTGTGAAAATATCAGGTCTTGTTTTTCGTAGGGAATTCCACAAATTATTTGGTCAGGATATATTATGTAGGACAATTTAAAGACCTTCTTTTTAAGAAATCTTACTTCACTTTTTTGCGCAAATGAATTAGAGTGGGTTTTCGGGGCTGTAAACAGGTTCCAAGGTGTCCGAATGTTTCAGAATTGTTTTATTTGATAGCAAACTAAGATTCCTTGTCGTATTGGACAATTTCAGATCATATAGTGGCCAGCAAACAATTATTTTTCCTTTATTTGGAATAAAATCGTTTTAAACGCTAAGAAAAAAAGTAAGATTTCTTAAAAGAAACGTTATTAAATTCTCCTGCATAATAGATCCTGACCAAAAAACTTATGTAATTCCCTGCGGAGACCAGACTATATATTTTCAAAGGCCAAACGATGGCCAGATCCTTGCTATTAGGTGTTTTTGGTGGCCTATTACCTCTCTGTAAAGTGCTTAGAGGGCAAGTTTTAAAAAAAAAACTTTCGTAAAAAGCAAAATAAAGTCATGATGCATGTTAAATCATTTTGCAGTGATATTCGCTAATTGGTTTTTAACGAATTAAAAAAAACTCACGAAACAATTATTTTGGGCAATTTTTTAAAATCATAAAATTTCCCTTAACGGCTGTATGAAACAATGGAACCAATTTTAAAAAATGCTTGAAAAAGATCGGCGGGAGTCTCGTTGATCACGTTAACCTCAATTTTAAATTTTTTTGCACACATTTAAGAAAAAAAACCGGACCTACTTTAATTTGTGCTTTAGTTTTGTCGCACAAATTTTTTAGTTAACCTGAAAAGTATAATTAATTCATTTTAATGGACCACGAAACTGGGTTTTTTGTTTCATATTTCTAATAACTAATATATGCCCTCCATCAATAAATACAAATGCAAAATTTAAGACTTGCACATATCGTCCCCTTTTTGCGTTTTTATCGTAACCACCATTTTTTCGAAATTTACTTTTTAATGGGAATTGGTTCATCATCCCTTAGCGCATCTTCTGGTAAAATTTCATAACTGAAATCCTTACAGTTATGTCAAAAAATGGCTTTCTTTTTTATCGTATCCACCAATTCATAAATGAAAAAAAATTAAAAAAAAATAAAAAAATGCTCTCCTGTAAAATTTGCTTTTTGGCGTTTACGATAAAAACGCAAAAAGGGGACGATATAATCTTTTTTCAACCAAATTTAGCTGAGCATAATAAAAACCTCCACTTTAAGGATATGTTTTTGCAAAAGGTTTACAAAATGATAAGAAATCTCTCTTTGAAAAGAATTCCTTTTTTTCCCGTAAAAAAAATTATGGGAAAGGGCGAAAGAGCGACCCCTAAGGCACGGCCAGAATCGCCTAGGCGGTTAAAGGCTATTTGAAGTAGGTAAGGGGTAAGTTGCAGAGCTAACTTTTTGCGAGGCTTATATTCTCATCATTTAAGGCTCATTTACACGGGTAGATTTTCTGGTCGATTTTTATCGAACCACTTGTGTTCAACCCTTAAATACAAGGTAAAGATCGATCGAATTGCTGTTTACGCGGTCGATTGAAAAAAAGGTTAGAAAAATCGACCCGTGTAAATCATCCTTTACTTACTTTGTAGGGGGTAAGACCCAAAAAAAAATAAAACATTTATTTGAATCACTCTTGTGTATACATATATACATATGATGGAGTTGTCACATGATACAGCGTTGCCAGTAGTAAGGCTTCAGGTAGGCAAGACATTTGGAAATCGGCAAAAGTTCCCGATGTAAGTATAAAAAAGGAATAAGGATATTTTTTTGGTTTTTAACAAAAAAAAAACGATAAAAATGCATTTCATTGCAGTTTGAGAGTGAAAAGGGGTCAAAAAGGGTCACGAATTTTAAAAAAGGTTCAAAAATGGTACTTTTTCGAAAAAGTAGGGTCCGGGGTCCTGGCTCTAAAAAAGGTTCAAATATACCCTTTAGGGTCCCCAACGGAACACTACGTCCTGTCATTAGGTCTATTTTGATTTAGACAGTCAGTTATCTAAGTGTTTATGACATTTAGGGCAGATGTTGTGCTCCTACCTTTCCGGAAACCATGTTGGTGCTCGGCTAAGATCAAGTTTGATGTGGAGAGCGGGAGTAGGACCGCCTCAAGTGTCTTTACTACTGGCGAGAGGAGCGATATCGGACGATATTACTCCCCAACACTGGCTGGCTTGCCAGGCTTTAGTAGTGGGTTCACAGTTGCCTGCTTCCATTTATCGGGTATGACAGCTGTGGTCAAGGACAGATTGAAGACGGCAGTTAAGTACCTCACTCCTACTGCGCGGATGTGTTTAAGGTGCACCATGGCTATGCTATCTGGACCGATGGCTTTGGAGTTTTTGGCCTTCCTGATGGCCTCTTGAACCTCTGTACCGGTGATAGGAACGGGGGCATAGTTTTTGTGTTTATGCGCACGTCTGAAGATTCCACGTCTTGTCCGGTCCTGTGCAGGATGGGCGACATACTGTCTACAGAAAGCCTGTGCACATTTCTTGGGGTCATTGAATGTCTTGTCACCAAAGGTGATGTCGACATTCTTTGGCGGACCCGTAGGATTTAACAGGGACTTGACTGTGGACCATAATTTCCCAACACCGGTAGAGAGGTTACAAGACCTAAGGTGCTCCTCCCATTTGGCTTGTTTGTGTACGTCAACGAGCCGTCTGAGTGACCCTTGTCTCTCGAGGCAGATGACGCTCCTCTTCAGAAATGCACAGTGTTCAACGGACAGAGCGCGGCCTGATGACCAACTGACGTTTTATGGATATGCTCCAAGGCCTGCTTGTGCATCAAACGGCGTTGTTATATAGTGCCGGTTCTCATCAAAGTGTTTACGTAAATGCGTTCTAATGGTCCTAGGAGACGGAGAGAGCTCAAACAGTTGCCTATTGGGGTGCTGTGGTTTACAACAATTCAGCAGGCACTGCTTGTTTAGAATTTCATTATGCTCCCTAACTGGAAGCATTTCCGCCTCATTGTGTATATGAGTTATAGGAGACATAAGGACGCACCCCGTAGCGGTTCTGAGCACGGTGTTTTGACAGGCCTGCAGCTGACTCCAATGGACATCTGCAATCCCCGGCAACCATATCGGCGACACATAGATCAGGATCGGCCGACAAATTGCCTTGTACGTTACCAACAACGTTTCTTGGTCTTTACCCCAAGTACTGCCGGATAGTGACATGAAGATTTTGTTGCGGCTCTGTAATTTTGAGACAATTGCAGCTGAATGGGCAGCGAAAGTGTGCATGGTGTCGAAAGTCACTCCTACGATTTTTTGTCGGGCGACAGTAGGTATTTTTTGATCACCTACATAAATTTCTAATTCCATACCAACCTGCGCCGTCCACGTGTTGAATAAAATCGCCGAGGACTTTTTCGGCGACAATGTCAAGCTCCGAGCGGTGAAAAACTCGACAAGAGTGGGGAGATAACCATTTATTTTAGAGCACAGCTCATCAACGGAAGTACCTGTTGCCAATATCGTGCAATCATCTGCGTAAGAAACAATCGTAACTTCTTCTGGTGGAGGAGGGAGCTTCGAAATATAGAAGTTAAAAAATAACGGGGTAAGGACACCACCCTGTGGTGCCCCTTATTTGATCATCCTGGCTTTAGATTTTTTGCTCCTGAACACAATAGACGACCAACGACCACTGAGATAATTGGCGGTCCAGCGCGTAACACAGGGGGGAGTCTTCCAGATCGGATACCAGCTGCCCATGATTTACTGTGTCAAAAGCTTGACTCAAATGAAGTGCAACTAGAACCGTCCTGTCAGTGTTGCCACTGAAAAATTTCAAAAAGGGTCCCAAAAACGGATCCCAGCAGAAAAAAAGGGTCCCCTCTTTTTTTAGATAGGAAGGCATTTACATAAGCCTTTTCAATTTTTGTTGATGTTGAATAACTGAGTTTTGTACTATTGGAAGAAACACATACAGTGTACGACAAAACTAAAGCACATAAAGTCGCTCAGCTAAATTTGGTTGAAAAAAGATTATATGTACAAGTCTTAAATTTTGCATTTGTATTTATTGGTGAAGGGAATATATTAGTTATTAGAAATATCAAACAAAAAAACCCAGTTTCATGGTCCATTAAAATAAATTAATTATACTTTTCAGCTTAACCAAAAAATGTGTGCGACAAAACTAAAGCACAAATTAAAGTAGGTCCGGGTTTTTTCTTAAATGTATGCAAAAAAATGTAAAATTGAGGTTTACGTGATCAACGAGACTCCCGCCGATCTTTTTCAAGCATTTTTTGAAATTGGTTCCATTGTTTCATACAGCCGTTAAGGGAAATTTTATGATTTTAAAAAGTTGCCCAAAATAATTGTTTCGTGGCACTTTTGCCAAAAGTTTTTTTTAATTCGTTAAAAATAAATCAACGAATATCACCGCAACATGATTTAACTTGCGTCATGACTTTATTTTGCTGTTTACAAACAGTTTTATTAAACAACGTGTCCTCTAAGCACTTTACAGAGAGGTAATAGGCCACCAAAAACACCGAGTAGTAAGGAACTGGCCATCGTTCGGGCTGTGAAAATATCAGGTCTTGTTTTTCGTAGGGAATTCCACAAATTATTTGGTCAGGATATATTATGTAGGACAATTTAAAGACCTTCTTTTTAAGAAATCTTACTTCACTTTTTTGCGCAAATTAATTAGAGTGGGTTTTCGGGGCTGTAAACAGGTTCCAAGGTTGATAGCAAACTAATATTCCTTGTCGTATTGGACAATTTCAGATCATATAGTGGCCAGCAAACAATTATTTTTCCTTTATTTGGAATAAAATCGTTTTAAACGCTAAGAAAAAAAGTAAGATTTCTTTAAAGAAACGTTATTAAATTCTCCTGCATAATAGATCCTGACCAAAAAACTTATGGAATTCCCTGCGGAGACAAGACTATATATTTTCAAAGGCCAAACGATGGCTAGATCCTTGCTATTAGGTGTTTTTGGTGGCCTATTACCTCTCTGTAAAGTGCTTAGAGGGCAAGTTTAAAAAAAAAAAACTTTCGTAAAAAGCAAAATAAAGTCATGATGCATGTTAAATCATTTTGCAGTGATATTCGCTAATTGGTTTTTAACGAATTAAAAAAAACTTTTGGCAAAAGTGCCACGAAACAAATATTTTGGGCAATTTTTTAAAATCATAAAATTTCCCTTAACGGCTGTATGAAACAATGGAACCAATTTTAAAAAATGCTTGAAAAAGATCGGCGGGAGTCTCGTTGATCACGTTAACCTCAATTTTAAATTTTTTTGCACACATTTAAGAAAAAAACCGGACCTACTTTAATTTGTGCTTTAGTTTTGTCGCACAACAATTAACGACTTCGTTTACTCCGCAGCAGAGAAGAACTATGCTGGAGCAAGCGAAAACACAACGCCGGAGGACAAACTCCGCCTCAAAGTTAACTGGGAGGCCGACAGCGATGGAAACTACGGGTCAGTCATCCCCCAAACTGCTATCAAGTAAGAGTGACTTGATGGGAGCAAGCAGCAGTGCGGCTGCCTACGCAGTCAAGCAGAAAACGGCGGAAGCTAAACTTCCATCAAGCGCTGGTACGAAACCCAATCTCGTTCAACTCTGAACTGACGCTCAGCTGTCGTCGATCTCTTCAAGAGATGGCCCAACAGAACCGCGTGAACCTCACATGGGTCCCGGGACACAGGGACATTGAGGGAAACTGTAGGGCAGACGAACTTGCCAGGCAGGGCACGACCAAGCAGATTCTTCAAGATAAAGAGCGCATAGGTATGCCGTTTGCCACGTGCAAGCTAATGCTGAAGGAGCATACACTCCGCGAAGCCAACGAAAGATGGCTACAAGCCCCAGGGTGCGGGTTTCAAAGCAAACCTGGCCAAAATGCGATCTTAAAAGATCTAGACACATATACGCCCTAAAAAGGAAGGAAATCTCCATATTAATAGGTGTTTTAACCGGGCACTGCCTTATTGGTAGGCACGCAGCAAGGCTAGGCGTTCCCTACCGACGATGCTGCAGGAGTTGCAAAGATGATGAGGAAGAGGAAACGGTGGAGCACCTCATCTGCAACTGCCCGGCCTTAAGCGGAGCGAGAAGGCGCTCTCTGGGAGTTCCCTTCCTGGTTAGCTTAAGCCAGGTCGCGGAGCTAGACATAAAGGACTTGATGGCCTTCATCAAGTTATCAAAATGGTTCGAGGAGGGGTAGCGGTGTCGGTTAGGAGTGTCAGTCCCGGGTTTCGGCTATATGGAGAGTCCTGACAGCACTGGGATTTTCCATATGGCCGGGCCCCGGGATTGACTTTCCTAGTGTTTGGTGGTATCACAACGGGCCTTTTATTACTGGCCTAGGTGTGCCTTTGCGGCAGCCACTTCTACCTACCTACCTTTGTCGCACAAATTTTTTAGTTAACCTGAAAAGTATAATTAATTCATTTTAATGGACCACGAAACTGGGTTTTTTGTTTCATATTTCTAATAACTAATATATGCCCTCCATCAATAAATACAAATGCAAAATTTAAGACTTGCACATATAATCTTTTTTCAACCAAATTTAGCTGAGCATAATAAAAACCTCCACTTTAAGGATATGTTTTTGCAAAAGGTTTACAAAATGATAAGAAATCTCTCTTTGAAAAGAATTCCTTTTTTTCCCGTAAAAAAATTATGGGAAAGGGCGAAAGAGCGACCCCTAAGGCACGGCCAGAATCGCCTAGGCGGTTAAAGGCTATTTGAAGTAGGTAAGGGGTAAGTTGCAGAGCTAACTTTTTGCGAGGCTTATATTCTCATCATTTAAGGCTCATTTACACGGGTAGATTTTCTGGTCGATTTTTATCGAACCACTTGTGTTCAACCCTTAAATACAAGGTAAAGATCGATCGAATTGCTGTTTACGCGGTCGATTGAAAAAAAGGTTAGAAAAATCGACCCGTGTAAATCATCCTTTACTTACTTTGTAGGGGGTAAGACCCAAAAAAAAAATAAAACTTTTTTATTTGAATCACTCTTGTGTATACATATATACATATGATGGAGTTGTCACATGATACAGCGTTGCCAGTAGTAAGGCTTCAGGTAGGCAAGACATTTGGAAATCGGCAAAAGTTCCCGATGTAAGTATAAAAAAGGAATAAGGATATTTTTTTGGGTTTTAACAAAAAAAAACGATAAAAATGCATTTCATTGCAGTTTGAGAGTGAAAAGGGGTCAAAAAGGGTCACGAATTTTAAAAATGGTTCAAAAATGGTACTTTTTCGAAAAAGTAGGGTCCGGGGTCCTGGCTCTAAAAAAGGTTCAAATATACCCTTTAGGGTCCCCAACGGAACACTACGTCCTGTCATTAGGTCTATTTTGATTTAGACAGTCAGTTATCTAAGTGTTTATGACATTTAGGGCAGATGTTGTGCTCCTACCTTTCCGGAAACCATGTTGGTGCTCGGCTAAGATCAAGTTTGATGTGGAGAGCGGGAGTAGGACCGCCTCAAGTGTCTTTACTACTGGCGAGAGGAGCGATATCGGACGATATGACTCCCCAACACTGGCTGGCTTGCCAGGCTTTAGTAGTGGGTTCACAGTTGCCTGCTTCCATTTATCGGGTATGACAGCTGTGGTCAAGGACAGATTGAAGACGGCAGTTAAGTACCTCACTCCTACTGCGCGGATGTGTTTAAGGTGCACCATGGCTATGCCATCTGGACCGATGGCTTTGGAGTTTTTGGCCTTCCTGATGGCCTCTTGAACCTCTGTACCGGTGATAGGAACGGGGGCATAGTTTTTGTGTTTATGCGCACGTCTGAAGATTCCACGTCTTGTCCGGTCCTGTGCAGGATGGGCGACATACTGTCTACAGAAAGCCTGTGCACATTTCTTGGGGTCATTGAATGTCTTGTCACCAAAGGTGATGTCGACATTCTTTGGCGGACCCGTAGGATTTAACAGGGACTTGACTGTGGACCATAATTTCCCAACACCGGTAGAGAGGTTACAAGACCTAAGGTGCTCCTCCCATTTGGCTTGTTTGTGTACGTCAACAAGCCGTCTGATTTCCACGTTGATATCACCGATCTGTGGGTCTGAGGGATCGATGTTGCGTATGAGGTCACGTTCGTTGGCCAAGACTGCGGCCTTAGCTGGGAAGTCAGGCCTTAAATTTTTTATTCTCGCTCGCCAACGTGTACATCAGTAGGAATGGGAAGATCACCGACCCACTTAGCCCTTTTGAAATTCACGTATGTTCTTTTCTCAAACGTAATAAAATCCGAGGCACGGTCGACGGACAGGATGATGGGCAGGTGGTCGGATGACAAGGCCACCATCGGTTGCCAGCTAATGCTGTTAATTAACCCCGGACCTAACTACTGCAATTAACTGCCATCCTTGTAGGGGCGTCTCCGTTCACAGTACAGAAATGGGAAGCGTCAATTTGCTCAGCCATAAAGAAACGACCTAAGGTCAAGGCGATAACTTCTGGGGCAGCAGGTGACGGGAAGGATGTATATATTAATTAGCTCGAGGTCAACACCTCCAGCTTGTATAACTATACCCTGACACTCTAAGGGTAAGTCTCTTTTGTCGGTGTTGATAACAAAGTCGCTATACTGCACTGTTTGGTGAACAAGGAACGCGAAACCGCCCGCGCTATCCGTGCGCGCGTGCCGGAGAACGTGGTAGCCTTCACTCGCTGAGATCCGGGTGGGGGCCAAGTTTCGTCTCCTGGATTGCAGCAATTTTAATTGTATGCAGCTGCATGAATTTGGTTTTCTCCGCAATCTTGCCGGTCAGGCCGTTGCAATAGGTTAGGTTCAAGTGGCTGCCGCAGAGGCACACTTAGGCCAGTTTTGAAAGGCCCGTTGTGATACCACCAACACAAGGAAAGTCAGTCCCGGGACCCAGCCAAATGGAAAATCCCTGAGTTGTTGGGATTTTCCACATAGCAGAATCCCGGGACTGACACTCCTAAACCGACACCGTTACTCCTCCTCGAACCACTTAGATGACTTTATGAAGGCCATCAAGTCCTTTATGTCCAGTTCCGCGATCTGGCTTAGGCTATCCAGGAACGGAGCTCCCAAAAAGCGTGTTCTCGCGCCGCTTAAAGCCGGACAGTTGCAGATGAGGTGTTTCACTGTTTCCTCCTCCTCATCATCTTTGCAACCACTGCAGCATCGTCGGTAGGGCACACTTAGCCTTTCTGCATGCCTACCAATGAGGCAGTGACCGGTTAATACCCCTATCAATATGCAGATTTCCCTCCTAGTTAGGGCATAAATGCGTCTAGACCTTTTAAGATCCCATTTTGGCCAGGTTTGTTTCGATATGCGACACCCTGGGGATTGCAGCCATCTTTCGTTGGCTTGACGGAGTGTGTGCTCCTTCAGCATTAGTTTGCATGTGGCAAACGGCATACCTAAGCGCTCTTTATCCTGAAGAACCTGCTTGGTCGTGCCCTGCCTGGCAAGCTCGTCTGCCTTACAGTTTCCCTCAATGTCCCTATGTCCCGGGACCCATATGAGGTTTACGCGGTTCTGCTGGGCCATCTCCTGAAGAGATCGACGACAGCTGAGCGTCAGTTCAGAGTTGAACGTGTATGAGCCAAGGGATTTGATGGCCGCTTGGCTATCGCTGAAAATAGCGATATCTTCTCCGATAACACGTTTGCTTAACCAGGCCGCGGCGTCTAGGATTGCCGAGACTTCCGCCTGGAAGATGCTACAATGATCAGGTAGTCTGAAGGAGAGCTCAAGGTCCAAATCCCTTGAATAAACCCCTCCTCCAACTCTGCAATCCAACTTCGAGCCGTCGGTGTATATGGAAGTGCCACTATTTGTTTCGGGACACCAATCCGTCCTCTCCCAGTCTTCTCTGCTGGGAATGTTTATTTTGAAACAGCTATCGCCGACTGTAGTGGTCGCACAACGATCTGTGCTTAGAGGGAGAAAGCTGTAAGATTCCAAAATACTGGAGTGTCCAATAGTACCCGCACCCCAACTGGAGGTTTCTCTTAGGCGCAGAGCTGATGCCGCTGCTGACCGAAACCCTTCCAGATCAAGTGGCAAAATGCCCAGAATGACCTGGAGGGCTTCGTTGGGCGTTGTCCTTAGCGCACCGCTTATACAGATCATATTGGATCTATGGACTTTCCGCAACAGATTCAGGTATGTTGCCTTGCTCAGCGCAGGCCACCATACGACGACTCCATATAGCATGATTGGACGAATGATGGCCGTGTAGATCCAACTGCATACTCTAGGGCTGAGCCCCCATTTTTTGCCAATGGCTCTTTTGCATGTGTAAAGAGCGATGCAAGCTTTCTTCTGGCGCTGAAGAACATTCTCCTTCCAATTCAGTTTCCTGTCCAGAACTATGCCTAGAAACTTGGACTTATCCGACAAGCCCAGGCGCGTGCCATCTAGTTCTGGTAGGCTTAGTGGCGGCATTTTGTACCGGTTGGTGAAGAGGACAAGTTCCACTTTCCCCGGGTTGATACTAAGTCCGCAGCGAGAGGACCACGTCGAAACTTCTCGCAGTGCTACTTGCATCAGGTCACACAGAGTTTGTGGGAACTTGCCTCTGAATGCAATAGCTAAATCGTCTGCGTATGCCACTATCTTCCCGCCCCCCCAGCTTGTGTCACGTAGCAACGAGTTGACTGTGAGGTTCCATAAAAGCGGGGAAAGAACACCACCCTGGGGTGTTCCCCTTGTGACATAGCGTGATAACTCAATCGTACCAAGTGAAGAAGCTATTTTCCTTCCCATTAAAAGTTGGTCAATCAAACCACTTAGAGGTCTCTCTACGCCCAGATTAGTTAGAGCGGAGTTGATAGCCTCCGGGCTTATATTGTTGAAAGCCCCCTCAATGTCTAGGAAGGCCACGAGACAGTAGTCCTTTTCGCACAGCGATTTCTCAATGACAGATACTAGGCTGTGCAGAGCGGTTTCTGTTGATTTACCCTTGGTGTATGCATGCTGATAGCTAGAGATTAGGCTGCTATCAATAGTCGTTGAGAGGTAGTCGCTTAGTATCCTCTCAAAGGTTTTGAGTACAAAGGACGAGAGACTGATCGGTCTGTAGTCTTTTGGCTCGTAGTGGGATGCCTTCCCAGCCTTAGGGATAAACACTACCGTGGCGCTTCTCCAGGAGCCCGGAATGTGGTTGAGGGCCAGGCAGGCAGTGAAAAGAAATACCAGCCATTTAGCTAATGTCTCCAACGTGTTTATAAGTTGCGCGGGGATAATCCCGTCCGGCCCGGCAGCCTTATACGGTTCAAAGCTCTTAACTGCCCACCTTACCCTTTCCTCAGTGATGGGTATTTTTACTGTTTGTTGCAGGTACTAGTGGTGCGTCATGCAGATTCCCCGTAAAATGTGCATTCAAGAGCAGCTCAAGGGTTTCCTCTTCCGTGCTGGTCCAGGATCCGTCAGTTTTTCGCAAATAGCTGATGGCTGTTTGACTTTTCGAGAGGACTCGTCTAAGTCGCGCTGTGTCGTCGACCTTTTCGACGCCAGTGCAGAAATTTCTCCACGAAGTTCTCTTCGCCTGTCTCAGAGCTTTTTTGTAGGCCCTAAGTTTAGCTTTATATTCGTGCCAATGAGGCTCAGAGCCGAGGCTCTTGGCCTTGTTAAATTGTTTCCGGCATGATTTGCGGAACGAGTCCAAATCGTAGGACCACCAATGTGGCCTGTGTTTACCCCGTGGTTTTGGCACTGGACAAGCCTGTCCTAGAGCATTTGCGAGCGCCGATGTAAATGTAGTAACAAGATCCTCCAGCTCCTCTACTGATGAGGGGGCTTGTGAGGGCAGTACTGGGAGGTCTCTGTCTAATATTTCTTTGTGTAACTGCCAATTTGTGTTACGTGGATTGCGCTTCATGATTGGTTGTTCTACAATAAAGTCTAAAACCATTTCTATGTAACGGTGGTCGGAGAATGAATGTTCTTCCAGAACCCGCCATTTTCTGACCCACCCATAAGCGCCTTCACTACAGATAGTGAGGTCTATGACCTCCCTACGGGTCTTAGTGATAAAAGTAGGCTCATTACCCACGTTGCAAATTACCAGGTTGGTTGTTAAGAGGAAATCAAACAGAGACTCGCCCCTGGCATTGATATCGGAACTCCCCCATTGGACATGGTGAGCATTAGCGTCCGCTCCAATAATAAGATTACCCGTGCAGAAATTTGACACCAGGTCTTTCACCTCCGTTTGTGGTGGGGGTTCTTCGGCGTCGTAGGGCATATAGACCGACGCCACCGTCAGGCGGGTGCTGTCGACCGTTAGACTGATAGCGGTAATATCACCATTGGTGTAGTTAGGTAGGACAAAGGAGTTCAACTCAGACTTGACCAAAATACACGTTCGGACTTTGCTCTCCTCGCTGGCTCGAATGAGCTTGAAGCCCTTAGTCCCCAATCCGCAGATTCTCGAGCTATTGACAAAGGGTTCTTGGATGAGGACCACATCCACGCCGCCTTTAGAAAGACGACTACTTAAAGCAGCCGAAGCCACTTTAGATTTGTGCAGATTAATCTGAAGCACCACCAACATGAGAGCGCACAGACTTCCCTGCCGTCCCCATGTCGTCGAGGTTTGCCCCATCCCGGAGGTTGCCTATCAACGACGAGTTGTTCCGATTAACTGCCCGATATGGCGTTGCAGGAGTCCTGCTGCCTGTAGCGTTAGATGTTAATCGCTCAGCGTTGGCTGCTACCACCGTGACGTCGAGGCCTTCCTCGTGCTGTAGGCTGTCCTCCATCTCCGAGTTGTTCACAGCAATATCGGCAAGGGACGTGGCGGATAACATGCTTTCCGCATCGGAATCCTCCGCTTCCTCTTCTGGTAATTCGTTTTCCGGTTCCCCCGGAGCAGCCGAGAAGGCAGCGCGCTGAGCATCACCACGATATACGTGGATAACGATCTGGCCTACGCTGTAGTGTACTAGGCCATTGCACCTTTTGAGAGGCTCGATTGACTCTTTACTCATGGTGAACACCACCTGTCTGTCGGGCCCCACCGCATCCCCGACCAGATTGACACTCCAGTCATGCGTTGGGAGGGACGGATTCATTAGCCGTAGCATCCCGAGAATTCTGTCGGGTTCGTCAGGGATGGCCGGAATCCACGCCCTTGCCCTTGGACGAGCTGGAATGTCCTTCCAGTCGACGACCTCTATCTTTGCGCCCTTGTAGACTTCACCCAGTTTAGCAGCAGCTGCCTTATACAGTGCTACGGTTTTTGCATCCTCGCATGCGAGTAATTTGATCTGACCCTGGTGCCAGCCCGCATCCGTTACTAGCGCCGAACTACCCGGAAACTCCGGAGCAACGTTGAGAAGAATGTTGCCGAGTTCATTTCGCACGTAACGCCACCGGTCCTTGGGGATGGCCAGACGGTCATTGCCTCGGTCAAAGACGCCTATAAGGATCCTGTCCTTGGTTACCTCAGCAAAGCTTAGTTTGCCCGCTCCAGAGGTATTCTGATGCCGCTTGGGAGGGGGATATAACTCCAGGTCCGATCTCTGGCGCTTGAAAGGGTTAACTTTTAACCTCTTTGGCATGTAAGATTTTTGGAAATCCGGTATCACAGCTTTCGCTAGCTCTACCGATTTACTGGAATTCGGCGACAGCGACTCCCGCGGTACCCCTTCATACCTCTTCAGGATCTTTGCAGCCAATCTTTTCTCGTGGTATGTGAAGCGGCGGGGAGATGTCTCCCGGGAGTGCGGACCCGTAGTTGCCATCGCGGTCGCTCCCCTTGCCGAATCCCAGTTGCAGCTTCCTTCCCCTTCGAAACTCCGAGGCCAGGTCAGAGGTTGATGGGAGTTTAGCATCCGCCGTTGTCCGCTTAGCTGCGTTGGCAACCGCACTGGTGCTAGCTCCCATCAAGTCAATCTTACTCGATAGAGGGTTGGTTGACCGACTCGTAGTTGCCATCGCTGTCGATCACCCCCTTGATTGTGGAACGGAGGTTGTCCTCCGGCGTTGTTGTTGCTTTCTCGCCTGCTCCTCCATAGCTCTCCTTTGCTGAGGAGTGAAATTTGGCGTTGTTTGTTTTTTGGGTTTTTCGTTTTTATTTGCGTTATTTGAGTTCATCTTGTTCGTACGACCCATCGCCGGACAAGGCCAGCTTAGGGTCAAGGGAAGAGTAGGGGAAAATGTGTCGTCCGCCGCGGCAGAGCCCCGTACCGCGGTAAGGCCATGCTTACTCTCTGAGGCGACCCGGTATCAGAGAGGCTCCGTTCAAATACAGCCACGATTTGCCTCCCGGCTGCAACCGTCCAATGGGCACGTGGTCGCATAACACCCTGGATTGGGAGGGGGAAGATCTTTGTCATCGCGCCAGAGAGGCTAGGCTGCTCTCGTGATGAAGTGCCGTACGGAGCTATGATCACAAGGGCAGCGTAGCCCTGTGGCTATCGACTTAAGCCCTCGTACCGCGGCAAGGTATCCACCCTTCACGAGGGCAATTGCAACAATTTAAAATGCGAAGAAGAGGCAATGGCCACTCTGGGAGTTAAAAACCGATGCGTTTGCCTAGAAGGTGGTAGGCTAGGCGCGATCTCCGTCGCAGTCCTGAAGCCGACGGATTTCGTTCATTATAAGATGAGCGTAAATCCATCGGCGTTGTGGGCTGCGCAGCTCGACAGCAAGGCGCGACGAACGCATCGGTCCAGAAATTTCTGTTTGCGAGCCCAGAACATATGCGTAGGTGACATTGGCCTAAACAGCAGTTGCACTTGACCGATGCCACCGACGCATATATCCTGTGCCGACATACAGTGCATGAAGTGTGAGGTATCAGAAGCTGATGGACTTGGCTCAAATTCGTGCTAGTACCGGAAGAAGTTAGTGGAGGATTCGGAGGTAAGGGCTGAAGCTCGGTAGTGCTTATAGCATCGACCGATGTTGTAGTATGACAGCTAAGCAAAATAAAATGTTCACAGTTCAATATACTTTTGGCAATAACTAGGCCAAAGTATTCAAATCAATTTAGCTTGCGCTGCACTTCTCCAATAACATAAACTCGATTGAACCCATATATATGTTTGTATGCAAGCACCACAACGTAGATTCATAAGCATGACTAACCACTTAGAAATGTAAGTTTGTAAATTAGATTACTCATAAGGTAGAGTGTAAGCATATAAAAGAACGGCGATGAGCCGAATAAATCATTCCAAATGCGGCTGAAGAGCTAAGATAATACTCAATCGTACCCAAAATATTACATGGCGATCCTGCCAGTTTAATTCACTACCTCAAAGCTAGATCCTGCAAAGCTAGATCCTACAAAGCTAGATCCCGCAAGCTCAAAATTAGATTCTGCAAATTTTGCATAAGCTCAAATCGAGATCCTACCAAACCAAATCTAACCCTACCTACCAGTACATTATGGTAGAAGAATACGTTCCAGAAGGAGCGAAAAACACCAAAAAATACCCTAAATATATCCCTACAAAAATTGTAGTAGGTCCCAAACCAATATCCCTAGAGGAATACCGGCAAAGGCAAAACCGCCAAAAAGCCAGCCTTCACGAATTTAGACAAAAAATAAGCGGCGAGAATAAACCCAAAAAACGTGGGGGCAGAAAGCGAAAGCACGAAAAGGAATGTGCAGAGCTCCAGCGTGTTATTAACATTAGTCATGGGCAACAGAAGAGGATTTTGATAAACAAGCTAAAAAATCTGCGCGAAAATGGGTGGAACCCAGCAACAACAACAACGCAGAACCACCAACAGGAACATTAGGAAATTTATACAATAAGAATATTAGCACAAATAAGACAGCTATAATAAACACACAAAAAAAATTTTTTTTTAGTTATTAAATTAAATTAACTAACAATAAAAAGGAAAATTGTTGTTCTCATTCATATTGTCTCAACCATAAGATATAAACTGATTAACCTATTACCTCCCATGGACAAGGCATTGCCCGACGATCTTGACTACGAAGCCATAAATTATATTGTTGATAATTTAGAGCGCGAAAACGCGAATGAAATACGTAGGTCAAGATCTCGCAACAAAGGAAGTAATAGAAGCTATCTAAATTGGTTAAGACAGCATTGGTCTTACATAGGAATGGGTAGAGAACCCACAATGAATGATATTTTATACCCTACCACATTTGTAGAGGAGACAAGCAGATTGATTAATTTAACGCGCCAGAATAGATACTAATAATAAATTTTTTTTTCACAGGTTAAATTAAGCTTTTTCTTACAAAAAAATGGCCTGGTGGAAGTTCGCACTAAACGGCAGTGGCGTGCCTACGTATATCAATCGAGGCAAGCCCCAGTCTTTATAACCGCAACGAAAGCCCATACTGCTGCCAGAGAACATTTCAGACAAAGAAGAGTTCAGGATATTTATCGACTTTTGCAGACGGGGAAAAACTTAAACTTTTAGGTTCCGCTAATAGGCACGTTATTGTTTGCAGATTTTTTAAGCTTTTCCAACCCATTTAGGTACATTGCAGAAGCTAAGAAACCTTAAATATATTTTTTTAATTGTATAGTGCTTGGCAAATAAAAAAAAAATTACTATTGAATTCTTTTTTTCGATTTTAAAATATGCGCCAATAATTTTTGAGTAGAGCGTTTTGCACGTTAAAATTGTAGATACATACATAAACAAATTTCATTTTCGTTTTATCGTAAGTTTGGCATTTATAGCGTATGGTAACCATTGTTTATTACTATTATTAAGGTATACAATCATGGTAACACCAGCCAGAAGCTGGCTTCAAAGTTTCATATAAAATTACTTCAAAATTCAAAAAAAACAATTGCTTCAGCACGCAGATTCGTACGGGTTTTGAAAGCCCCGTAAAAGCCAATAAGTAAAAGCGAGATGGCCGTCCTTGCCTGCGGTTTAAGGCTGGTTTAAGTAAGAAAGAAAGAGATGGCCATCACGCACTGAACTAATTTTATGTAAATGAGCTATCAGCCGGCAGGTGGCAGGAAAAGCTTTAGGTATGTTTCTATGCTATTAGCAGCTATTAGGTAGAAGGTGGCAGGCAGGGAAATAAAAACCGGATATCCGTTTAAGAACCCAAATGAATATATTGCAGCTCATAGGGGATTAGCTAGGCAAGCCGGGCTTTTCGGCTTATATGGAAGGCACGCCACTGCTAAACGGCATATTAATAGGAATAGCAGGATACGAAGTAGGAAAAGAATCTTCAGGTAAAAACACCTCCAATACCAAAATAGTCCATTACGAACTACACCCTATCGTAGAAAACAAAGAAGATGTTCCCGATAAGTGGCTGACCGCGTTTGCATGCGTAGTTACATGTTTAATTGTCGCTATGGTAATCTTGATAAAAAATTACATCAAAAATAAATTGAGACAATTAAACAATGTACAACAACGTGTATAATTTTTCCAATTAAAAGTAACAACTTCCCAAAAATGCCAAAAGTTTTCATCCAGAAATGAATCAATGAAAAAAAATCCATGACACATTATTGGAGGAAAAAACTAAAGCTGGTAAATCATATAAATGTATTAATAAAGTATCCCCATAACAAGAGAAACTATAGTTAAGCATTTAAATACAATTTTGGAAGCCCTTAATAACATTAGACAGGTGATCAATGCGGGAAAGCGCATACTTACCGTAGACCACCAAACAGAAGCTTACCAATTTTTCTCAGCAGTCCGAGACAAACTAGTATCTGCTCTAGCCAAACACAATATCGATTTTGAGGTATCAAACACAACAGAAGAGGAAATTCAAATAGATTTTTCATGACTTCTATCTGAACGCGCTCCTAGCCGAACCTCCTCACCCTCACTAATTCGAACCACATCGGTGGAAGATATTAAATTAAACACCCCAATATTTCTAACATCTGCCTAACTAGCGTATATGAATATCGGGATTTAGGTGTGGTTTTTGACTCAGGCTTCACTTTTGTCAACCACATCAATCATATTATACCTAAGGCAAATTCTAACTTGGGTTTCTTGCGTCGTTATGCGCGTGATTTCAAAGACCCATATACTAGAAAATCACTCTTTAACTGCCTAGTAAGATCTAAGTTAGAGTATGCCTCAGTAATCTGGAACCCTATTTACTCTTTACACTCCGACAGGATCGAAAGAATTCAACGCCGTTTTACTCGGTTTTCTCTGCAACCTCTTCATTTTGACGAGCCATTCCCATCGTATGAGGCACATTGCCTTTTAATAAACCTCAAATCGCTTAAGTCTAGGCGCATAATGCACTCTGTTATGTTTGTGTATGATATAATTTCTGGCATGATAAATTGTCCTAACCTTTTCGAGCAAATTGCTTTTAATGTACCCCAAAGGGTCCTTCGTAATCAACTTCCGTTTCATGTTAAAGCGCTTAAATATAACTATTTATTGTATGCACCTATTACGAGGTCGCTTATTGAAATCAGTCGAATTTTCACAAGTCTCGATCTAGATTTTGCTCAAACCAGATCTATATTTTTGGCTAAATTGCAATCAAATTATTTTTAAGTGTTATTACGTTTATCTTTAAGAAAATTTGTATTTCTAGTCTGTAAGGTTTTGTAACCATTGACTGAATAAAATGAAATGAAATGAAATGAAATAATAAACGTCATAGCGCCACAAACCGCAGTAGAATTTATTAAAACTGCTTCGTCAGTATTACCAGAGTTTGATGGTAATCGAGAAAATCTACATTGTTTCCTAGATGCACTCGATATACTTGAGCATTTCAAGGATGCACACGAGGCATTGGCCATTACTATGATAAAAACAAAGCTGAAAGGTACAGCAAGGAATTTTATTAGTAATGAGTCCACGATCGAACAAAGAAAAAACAAATTAAAAACCGCAATAAAGGGTGAATCAGTGGAAGTTTTAACCACTAAACTACTAAACACCCAACAACGTAGCAAAACCGCTAACCAATACACTGCGGAAATAGAAAAAATTACCAGATCGCTAGAAGGAGCATATATCTCGGATGGATTAAACCCAGACTTAGCCACGAGATATTCAACACAGGCAGCAGTTAAAACCATGTGTAAAAACTGCTCCAATGACAAGGTCAAGATGATCATGCAAGCAGGAACGTTCTCAACAATGAACTATGCAATCTCAAAATTCACTAACAGTTGTACCGAAGCCACTGGCAGCTCAAACACGATCTTAAATGTACGACAGCAAGGTCAGTACAGGAGTAGTTTCCGTGGAGGTTACCGTAGTAACAACTATGGAAATTACCAAAATCAGAGATTCAGACCACAACCCAGATATAACAATAACTCGAGGTCGTACAACAACAATAATAACCGGAGAGGATCACAAGCCCAAAACGGCAATAAATCCTACAACCAGAACAGTAATGTGCGCGCCATAACCACAACGGAAAACCAGGAAACTCCTCTTCAAAATTAACAAAAAGAAAAATATGCGTACTTAATCTAAATTTAAACAGCTATATATCTACAAGGAAATCATTAAACAACTCATACTCAAATTTTTTAATTGATACTGGAGCCGATATCTCCATAATTAAAAAACAGCAAATAAATAATAAAGAAAAAATAAATACTGAACAAATCACAGATTTGAAAGGCATTGGTCAGGGAATAACTAGCACTTTAGGCACAATCAAAACAGATCTAAAAGGCGACGACCTTCTAATTTATCATAAATTTCATGTTGTAGAAGACAACTTCCTAGATTTCATAAACAAATACAATTGCATCTTAGATTATGGCAAAACAGAGGACAAATAAGTCCTAAGACCATATGATTTCCCTCAAACAATAACAATGAATCTAACAAACAGTCTGCCGGTCAACACAATCACAATCCCAGCTAGATCGGAAGTTATTGGACAAATTAAAATAAATACAAATAACAAAAATATTTTCATACCACACCAACAATTATCCGAAGGCATTTATATTGCAAATACCATTACAACTAATGAGCAAACTTTCGTTAGGATTATTAACACAACACAACTATTCAAAATTATAAAATTTATACCGAAAATTTAGACTAATTAAAGCTAACACACACAGTAAAAGTTGCACAGATACAGAAAAATTAAAAAGATTAACCAAAAATTTTCCAAATTTTGTTAAAACTCAATTAACATCACTTTGCACAGAATTCATAGATATATTTGCACTGGAAACAGAACCAATTACTTCCAATAATTTTTATACGTTTCTACGTACTGCCGGTTCTGCGAGAAAGGTACATGTACTTGCGCAGTACCCTTCGTACCGAAACGACCCAGGTTGTATTTTTTTTATATTACAGCCTGGCCAAGAGCAGTACACCCGAAGTGACCCTGTCTAACGTTTCACGATTCCTCCCCCTAAATTTGTCATCCTTGGAGCAGTCCCTTGCAGCAGGGCTGCTCCTTATTCTCTTGTTCCGGTCTGGCATTGAGCTAAACCCTGGTCCAACAGAATGGTTCTGCTGTGTGTGCCGGAAGAAAATTTATACCAGATGTTCGCATTCAGTGCAATGCAAATCTTGTAAAGGTTGGCTTCACAAGTCTAGTTGCACCGGACTAGATCCAAAAACACACCGGCCTCTTAGTTTCTTTAAAACCTTCGTGGCGCCTTGCTGTTCACGTCCTAGAACGTCTCGTGGCTCGCGACGCTCCGGCGTAGCACTATCGCCTCCCCCTCGCAATACATATATTGCTCAGCAAGCATTGTGTGTTCCCAGTTGTAGCTCGCGCCCTAGTGCGCCAACACCTTATACAGCAGCTCATAGCTACTTCCTACGTAGCACATCTACAGATGTAGTGAGCACCAAACCGTGCGGTATAGGGAATTTGCATTCAACACCGACCAAGAGGACATACCCCTAGAGCGACAGGGTATTGTCGTTTCAGCTGGAGGGGTTGATCTCGAGCTGATAAACATCTACATACCTCCCGTCACCTGTTGTCCCAGAAGTTATCGCCCTGATTTAAGCGATTTCCTACGGGGCGATAACCGTGTCATTATGGGCGATTTTAATGCACACCACGACATGTGGCATTGACGCCATTCTGCTGACGGCAGAGAACGGGAAATAGCCGAGCAAATTGACGCTTCCACATTCTGCGCGGTGAACACGGACGCCCCCACGAGGATGGCAGTAAATTGCAGTAGCTCCCCGGACATAACAATTGTTAGTCCGGGTCTAATAAACTGCATAAACTGGTGCCCAATGGTGGCTTTGGCATCAGATCACCTGCCAATCGTCCTGTCCGTTGATCGTGCCCCGGATTTCATCACCTCTGAGAAGAGATCCTACGTAAACTTCAGGCTGACTGGGTTGGCTTTACTGAGTTTACTGAGAGCTCCTTTGGTGCTCTTCGCATACCGACTGACGTACGCCAAGGTGAAAAGGAAATATGTAAGGTCATAAATAGAGCTGCAGCCCTTTTCATACCAGCTGGGAGAATACAAAATATACGGCCAAACTTCCCAACTGAAGCTGCAGCCCTGGCCAATGAACGTGACCTTATACGTAGCATCGATCCCGCAGACCCACAGATCAGTGGTCTCAACGCGGAAATCAGACGGCTGGTAGATGAACACAAACATGCCAAATGGGAGGAGCATCTGAGGTCTTGTAACCTCTCTACAGGTGTTGGAAAATTATGGTCCACAGTCAAATCCCTGTCAAATTCGACGGGCCCACCAAGAAACGTAGACATCACGTAAGACGTTTAGTGACCCGAAGAAGAGTGCAACGGCCTTTTGCCGACAGTTTGTACCACACCCTGCACAGGACAGGGACAGACGTAGGATCTTCAGGCGTGCGCATAAACACAAAAACAATGCCCCCGTTTCCATCACCGCTACAGAGGTTCGAGAGGGAGTAAAATACCTCACTACCGTCTTCAATTTGTCTCTGGCCACTTCTGTCATACCTGAAAAATGGAAGCAGGCAGTCGTGGTCCCACTACTAAAGCCTGGTAAGCCAGCTAACGTAGGGGAGTCTTATCGTCCGATATCGCTCCTCTCGCCAGTAGTGAAGACATTGGAGGCGGTATTACTTCCTCTTTACACATTAAAGTTGAGGTTAGCCGAGCAACAACATGGCTTTAGAAAAATACGGAGCACAACATCTGCTCTAAATGCCATTAACACTCAGATAACTGACGGACTCAACCAGAAAAGCCCTCATCACAGGACGGTTCTAGTTGCTCTTGACCTGTCTCAAGCTTTTGACACAGTAAATCATGGACAACTGGTATCCGATTTGGAAGATTCATCGCTCCCCCCCTGTCTTAAGCGTTGGTCCGCCAATTATCTGAGTGGTCGTCAATCGTCTGTAGTTTTCAGAAACAAAAAATCAAAACCGAGAAAGATTAAACAAGGGGTACCACAGGGTGGTGTCCTTTCCCCGCTTTTGTTTAATCTTTATATTTCGAGGCTTCCTTCCCCACCAGATGGAGTCTCGATTGTTTCTTACGCAGACGATTGTACGATCCTAGCATCTGGCACTTCCGTTGATGAGCTGTGCTCCAGGATCAATGGTTATCTCCCCTCTCTTGTTGAGTTTTTCACTGCTCGGAACCTGACATTGTCGCCAACGAAGTCCTCGGCGACACTATTCACGACTTGGATGGCGCAAGTTAGCATGGAGTTAGAAATCTACGTAGGCGACCAAAAATTACCTACTGTCTCCCACCCCAAAATCTTAGGGGTAACTTTCGACCCCATACACAAATTCGCTGCTCATTCAACCGCAATTGTCTCTAAGCTACAAAGCCGCAACAAAATTCTCAAGTCGCTAGCCGGCAGCACTTGGGGTAAAGACAAAGAAACGTTGCTGGCAACCTATAAAGCAATTGGTCGGCCGATCCTGAATTACGCGTCGCCGATATGGTCGCCGGGGCTTGCTGAGGTTCATTGGAAAAGACTGCAGGCCTGCCAAAACACCGCACTCAGAACGGCCACGGGATGCGTCCTTATGTCTCCAGAACATCATTTACATCATGAGGTGGAAATGCTCACAGTTTTGGAGCACAATGAAATGCTAAACAGGCAGTACCTGTTGAACTGTTGCAAACCACAACATCCCAACAGACTACTGCTTGAGTATGAGCCACCTCCTAGGACCGTAAGGGCGCATCTACGTGAGCATTTTGATGAGATCCGGCACCTCACACTTTCGCCGTTTGATCCAAAGGTGCATACGCAGGCCCTGAAGCACATCCATGACACGTCCGTTGCGTCCTATGTCTCGCTCTGTCCACTGAACGCCGTTTTGCACGCCAAACCACCTCGCGTTGCGGCTGAGGAACGTCATCTTCCTCGAGAGGCAAGGGTCACTCTGGCTCAATTACGCTCTGGATACTGTAGCAGGTTAAACTCCTACTTATCCAGACTAGACCCTGACGTGCCGAATGAATGTCCGGCATGCGGCTCGTCACCCCATAATACCAACCATTTATTTACCTGCTCTTCGGAGCCCACTCTTCTAACACCCATCTCCCTCTGGTCCAACCCTGTCGAAACTGCAAGTTTCCTAGGACTCCCGTTAGAAGAAATTGATGACAATTTAGGTTAAAGTAAAAGGTAAAAGTACACGCTGGACAGGGCTACACTTTGTTACAACAACAACAACAATAATTTTTATAAACAAAAATTATATATGAAGGATGACAACCCTATTTACATTAAAAATTATAGATTACCCCAAACACAAAAAGGAGAAATAACCAAACAGGTAAATAAGCTAATTAAAGATGATATAATAGAACCTTCAATTTCAGAATATAATAGTCCAATTTTATTAGTTCCTAAAAAATCACTTCCAGGAAAAACGGAAAAAATATGGAGATTGGTTGTTGACTACAGACAAGTAAATAAAAAATTAGCAGCAGATAAATTCCCACTCCCATGAATTGATGACATTCTAGATCAACTTGGGAGAGCAATATATTTTTCAGGTTTTCATCAAATAGAATTACACCCAGACTCTAGGGACATTACTTCATTTACTGCCGAGAATGGCACATATAGATTCAAACGACTACCCTACGGATTAAAGGTAGCACCGAATTCATTCCAAAGAATGATGACCCTAGCATTCGCAGGTCTCAAACCATCTCAAGCATTTCTCTATATGGATGATTTAGTTGTATTAAGATGTTCTGAAACCCTTATGCTGAAAAATTTAAGAGATGTGTTCTCCACTTGTCGAAAATACAACAATTACATCCAGAGAAATGCCTATTTTTCACCAAAAACAGCGGATGAAGTTAAGAGATTCGTAGCTTTCTGCAACTATTACAGAAAATTCGTACCGCATTTCGCAGAACACTCACAAAAATTAACTAGGCTTTGCAAAAAGAATATTTTCTTCGAATGGACAGAAGAATGTCAAAAAGCTTTTGTCTACTTAAAGGAAGCATTAATTAGTCCAAAACTTTTGCAATACCCAGACTTCGATAAAAAAATTCTGCATAACAACAGACGCTAGTGGGTACGCTTGTGGGGCAGTCCTTAGCCAAGAACATGACGGCAAACAGTTACCAATTGCTTACGCTTCTAGGTCCTTCACAAAAGGTGAAACCAACAAAGCCACAATAGAAAAAGAACTGGCCGCAATCCATTGGGCCATAACCTTCTTCAGACCATATATTTATGGCAGAAAATTTCTAGTTAAAACTAACCATCGTCCTTTAACATACCTATTCTCGATGAAGAATCCTTCATCTAAGCTGACACGAGTAAGACTCGATTTAGAAGAGTACGATTGTGAAGTGGAGTATATAGCCGGTAAAGAAAATCATATCGCGGATGCCTTACCCCGCATAACTATTACAAATTTAAAAGATATGTCAGTGGAAGCAAGCAAAATATTTAAAATAACAACAAGATCAGCAGCTAAAAAGACCAGAGATAAAACTGAAATTAAAGAAAGTCACAAAGAGAACCCCAAAATTTACGAAGCGCTAAATAAATTTGAAGTAAAAATATATGTCGAGCTCGTTTTCAATCCTCCGAAATTATATTTCAAAAAAGGAAAGAAAATGTGTAGCAATGTTTATACAAGCAACCTAATTGTTGAGGATAAGATTGACTTAGGACAATTCTTTACCAGGCTTGAACGAGAAGCCGGCAATTTAGGACTTGTACAAACACAGTTGTCCTTAGGGGACAAATTGTTTAAAAGTAATTATACTGCAGTAGGCAAATTTATAGAAATGGGTAATAAAGTTCTCAAAACGCTAATAATCGCTCTAACCCCAGAAGTTATATACGTGAGAAATCCCGGGAAAATTAAAGAAATTCTGCACAAATATCATGACGATCCTATCAGTGGTGGCCACCCAGGAATGAATCGCATGACAGATAAAATCAAGCAGACGTATAGCTGGCTGAATATGAAAAACGACATAAGAAAATACATAAAAAACTGCATCCACTGCAAGAAAAATAAGACCAATAAGCATATAAAAGAACCAATGACAATAACGGACACACCTCCGAAGGCATTTGATATTGTACAAATCGATACAGTCGGACCATTACCGAAATCGATAAATGGAAACGAATATGCAGTTACCATCATATATGATCTAACCAAATACTTGGTAGCGATCCCAGTTCCAAGCAAAGACGCAGCAACAGTCGCTAAAGCCGTGTTCGAAAACGTCATTTTGATTTATGGACGCATGAATACGATAATGACAGACATGGGCACAGAATACAAAAACAACTTATTCAAAGAATTGTGTCAACTATTGAAAATTAAGCATAAAACGTCAACACCGTTCCATCACCAATCTCTGGGTACTGTAGAACGCATTCACCGGACATTCAATGAATATATACGTTCATACATATCCAGTGCCAAAGACGATTGGGATGAATACCTCAGGTATTTCACGTATTGTTACAATACGACGCCATCGACCACACATAAATATTGTCCATTTGAATTAATATTTGGGAAAAACCCACCGAATCATGAATTTTTAAAAGAAAATAAAATCAGCCCATTATACAACCACGAAGCTTATGACAAAGAAGTAAAGTATAGGCTTCAAACAGCACAACAGAGAGCTAGGAAATTAGTCCAAGAGGCTAAAGAAAAACAAAAATTAAATTATGATAAAAGTAGGTATAGTAAGGAAATAAACATAGGAGATTTAGTATTAGTTAAGAAGAGTCATCCCATAAGTTAGAAAATAGATATAAAGGATACTACAAAGTTAAAAATATCGATGAGAACCACAATTTTACTTTAATACCGCATAGTATAGGAAATAGGAATAAAAACACTAAAGAAATTATAATTCATAAGAATAGACTTAAAGCAATGTAACTACACTAATAATAACAAAAAAAAAAAAACAAACACAACCAAACATTAACACTCATCTATCCATTTCAATAAACAGTCACACAAACAAAATACAACATATCATGTTCAAAATACACAAAAAAAAATTAAACCAGTCAGTACAATAAATACACAGGTGAAACGAATGTAAACAAAATAAGGTAAGAAAACCTTTTTCCGACTGCATAGTAAACGATAAGCTAAGTGGGTCAAACATTTTATTACCTAATAATTAACTGTTACTCAATAAGTCATTGAATAGAATACTCATTAACCAAAATGTATGAGCATTCTTTTAAAGAGCGGAGGTGTAGTATGACAGCTAAGCAAAATAAAATGTTCACAGTTCAATATACTTTTGGCAATAACTAGGCCAAAGTATTCAAATCAAATTAGCTGCGCTGCACTTCTCCAATAACATAAACTCGATTTAACCCATATATATGTTTGTATGCAAGCACAACAACGTAGATTCATAAGCATGACTAACCACTTGAAAATGTAAGTTTGTAAATTAGATTACTCATAAGGTAGAGTGTAAGCATATAAAAGAACGGCGATGAGCCGAATAAATCATTCCAATTTTAAGACTCAACTCTTGTGTTTTAATTGCGGAATCTTGTGGGGCATTTTACTGCTCACCCAAATGCGGCTGAAGAGCTAAGATAATACTCAATCGTACCCAAAATATTACAATGTACTACGTAAAAAGTGGTGTTGGCGCACTATGACGCGAGCTACAGCCGGGAACACACATGTTCTGCTGAGCAATATATGTATTGCGGGTCGTGAAGACTGAATTTGTAGAAGGCGACAAAGCAACGTTTGAGCGTCGCTTGCCACGTACATATACCGTTCTCGCAGAACCGGCAATGCGTGAAATAAAGTGATCGATCTGGTTGCGTGTTTTCCGATCTGGCGATAGCCATGTGGCTTTATGGATCTTTTTATGCTTGAACCTGGTGCAGGATACGACCATGTTTCTTGCACCGGCGAAGTCAATCAGTCTGAATCCATTTGGCGAAGTCTCATCATGGAGGCTGAACTTTCCGACAGTGGAGCCAAATACACCCTCTTTACCCACCCTGGCGTTAAAGTCGCCAAGCATGACTTTGATATCATGACGGGGACAGCGCTCATAAGTTTCTTCTAATTTCGAATAGAATGCATCTTTTTCCACGTCGTCCTTGTCCTCGGTTGGTGCGTGCACGCAGCTAAACGATATGGTGAAAAATCGTAGTTTAATTCGGATTGTGGCGAGACGCTCATTCACAGCTGTGAAGGACACTACATGTTTTACAAGTCTCTTTCCTACCACAAAACCGACGCCGAATCTGCGGTCATTAGTATGGCCGCTCCAGTAGACATTGCAGGTTCGGATGGTCTTATAACCTTGCCCCTTCCATCGCATTTCTTGTATAGCGGTGATGTCAGCTTTTGCCTTGTTTAGGACCTCAACTAGGCGGACATCGTCACCTTCCCTAGTAAGGGTTCGGACATTCCAAAAGCATGCCCTGATTTCATTAATCATAGTCCTAGTTCGTTTGCTGTGGTCGTTATCTGAAGAAAGATTTATCATATCCGAGGCTCGGTTGTTAGATCTCTTTGGAATTTTTGTTTTATGTGGTGGGTCCCAAACCCTACGCACCACCCGTTTCTCGGTGAGTTGGATTTAAGTTACACATTTATATAGCGAGCCGCTTGATCCAAGACAGACGCCCGCTTGCAGCCGCACCTCATGCATGATGACAGACGCTGCTGTTGGAATCGCCTGACAAGCCCTTAAACCAATTATGTCGGAGTGGCCTTGTCAGGTTGTCACATCGAACGGGTGTTCAGTGGCTATCCAGAGAATACGTGTGCTTTCCCGGACGTAGTGAGCTGCTTGGACCACACATAGAAGAATCGCTCTGGCCATTCCCAGTTGAGTTGCGGTCAGAAGCTTTCCCCACTTGCGTGGACTTCTACATACGGCCCCACCCTCCTACCATCCTACCAACAAGGAAAAAACCTACCAGTTTTGGTAGGAAAAGCCCATATATCACATCCCTGTTTGCATTTACATTTTATTTACTTTTGCGCATTTCTCGTTTTTGACAGCGTTTCCATGAACTACATTACCGACGATGTGCGCCTGAATGTAAGCAACTTTTTCAAGCACATTCTATTGTGTAGACTGTAGACATTTCATTGTCTACATTGACATTCCATAGTGTAGACTTTAGATAGTAGATTGATATGCAAAACGACTTAACTTTGCAAATAAAGCAAATAAAGCAATATTATCAACTCAACGGGAAGTTAATTCAAAATCCTAAGCAAAATCTCTGGCGTTTTATTTTTAGGGGCTTTCCCGAAATTTAAGGATAGGGAGTACGGGGCTAGCGACCCCACGATCACCTCCAGTCACCACCACCGTCGGCTACGGGGCTGAACTGAAAATCCTAATTATGGACCGATTTGACTGATATTTGGCGGGTGCATTACTTAATCTATTTAAGAAATTCGAAGATCTGTTTTCGGTGTCGATTAATTCGTTTTTCAACGAACTTCCCGTTGAGGTAGAATCTTGAAATTTTCATCATCGTTTAGTTTTCTGCCCCCACGCAATATAACAGAAAAAATAATTCCGATAGGTGGCGCACGGGTAGAGATATTTGAAAAGTTTCATTTCCAGAGATTTTGCTTTGGATTTTGTACTAACTTCCCGTTGAGCTGGGGTTTTGAAATTTTCACCATCGTTCAGGTTTCGCTGACAATGCATTATACGAAAAAAAAAAACAATGCATAATATTGCTTTAATTGCAAAAGTCCCATTTATCGGTCTATCTTCCTTATTGCTATCTGAATATATCGTACACATGCTATAATGCGCATGCTATAATGCGTTTTCAGCGCCATCTGTATATAAATAGCATCGAAATTTCAAATATTTGGATTTCACTTACATACATTTAGGCGCAGTCATGATGTATTTTATATTGCTTCAAAAAGAGTAATTTTATTCATGTAACCATAAAAACACCGCGTAAAGCGTGTAAACGTAGAAAATTACCGAATGCGTAAATGAACTGTCAAAATTTTTATGGAACGAAGTTTGCACAAATTCGGTAAACTTCCGCGAGGAGTTTAGTGTGTAAACACCTCGAAAATTTACCCAATTCGATGACGCTGTTCGACATGCAGTTCTTCAAAGCAGTCAATGCACACTAGACAAAAATAGAAGAATATGCTAAAAAATGGGTCAAAAATTAAATTAATGGGAATTTCAAAATTAAAAGTATTCATATAAATTTATCTATAGCGTTCATCTAACTGAGCTGTTAAATGTATACATTTACGCTTTCGTTAATATCCAATTACAATCTTAGAAATTTTCACAGACTCACTACTAAAAAGTATAAAATAAAAAATAGCATTTAATGCAGTTGCAATATCCTGCCATTGCGTCTTAAAATTATTGGGAACTGTTCCTTTGGAAAAGCCTTTTGTAAGCGCAGGATTTTGTTTTAGTTCTAAAACAAGCTGCGCAAATTGGTTGTTGTTTGTTATTTTCATTTTTCTTTCTTTTAAGCTGACACGAGTAAGACTCGATTTAGAAGAGTACGATTGTGAAGTGGAGTATATAGCCGGTAAAGAAAATCATATCGCGGATGCCTTACCCCGCATAACTATTACAAATTTAAAAGATATGTCAGTGGAAGCAAGCAAAATATTTAAAATAACAACAAGATCAGCAGCTAAAAAGACCAGAGATAAAACTGAAATTAAAGAAAGTCGCAAAGAGGACCCCAAAATTTACGAAGCGCTAAATAAATTTGAAGTAAAAAGACATGTCGAGCTCGTTTTCAATCCTCCGAAATTATATTTCAAAAAAGGAAAGAAAATGTGTAGCAATGTTGAGACAAGCAACCTAATTGTTGAGGATAAGATTGACTTAGGACAATTCTTTACCATGCTCGAACGAGAAGCCGGCAATTTAGGACTTGTACAAACACAGTTGTCCTTAGGGGACAAATTGTTTAAAAGTAATTATATTGCAGTAGGCAAATTTATAGAAATGGGTAATAAAGTTCTCAAAACGCGAATAATCGCTCTAACCCCAGAAGTTATATACGTGAGAAATCCCGGGAAAATTAAAGAAATTCTGCACAAATATCATGACGATCCTATCAGTGGTGGCCACCCAGGAATGAATCGCATGACAGATAAAATCAAGCAGAAGTATAGCTGGCTGAATATGAAAAACGACATAAGAAAATACATAAAAAACTGCATCCACTGCAAGAAAAATAAAAAATAAGACCAATAAGCATATAAAAGAACCAATGACAATAACGGACACACCTCCGAAGGCATTTGATATTGTACAAATCGATACAGTCAGACCATTACCGAAATCGATAAATGGAAACGAATATGCAGTTACCATCATATGTGATCTAACCAAATACTTGGTAGCGATCCCAGTTCCAAGCAAAGACGCAGCAACAGTCGCTAAAGCCGTGTTCGAAAACGTCATTTTGATTTATGGACGCATGAATACGATAATGACAGACATGGGCACAGAATACAAAAACAACTTATTCAAAGAATTGTGTCAACTATTGAAAATAAAGCATAAAACGTCAACACCGTACCATCACCAATCTCTGGGTACTGTAGAACGCATTCACCGGACATTCAATGAATATATACGTTCATACATATCCAGTGCCAAAGACGATTGGGATGAATACCTCAGGTATTTCACGTATTGTTACAATACGACGCCATCGACCACACATAAATATTGTCCATTTGAATTAATATTTGGGAAAAACCCACCGAATCATGAATTTTTAAAAGAAAATAAAATCAGCCCATTATACAACCACGAAGCTTATGACAAAGAAGTAAAGTATAGGCTTCAAACAGCACAATAGAGAGCTAGGAAATTAGTCCAAGAGGCTAAAGAACAACAAAAATTAAATTATGATAAAAGTAGGTATAGTAAGGAAATAAACATAGGAGATTTAGTATTAGTTAGAGAAGAGTCATCCCATAAGTTAGAAAATAGATATAAAGGATATTACAAAGTTAAAAATATCGATGAGAACAACAATTTTACTTTAATACCGCATAGTATAGGAAATAGGAATAAAAACACTAAAGAAATTATAATTCATAAGAATAGACTTAAAGCAATGTAACTACACTAATAATAACAAAAAAAAAAACACAACCAAACATTAACACTCATCTATCCATTTTAATAAATAGTCACACAAACAAAATACAACATATCATGTTCAAAATACACAAAAAAAAAATTAAACCAGTCAGTACAATAAATACACAGGTGAAACGAATGTAAACAAAATAAAGTAAGAAAACCTTTTTCCGACTGCATAGTAAACGATAAGCTAAGTGGGTCAAACATTTTATTACCTAATAATTAACTGTTACTCAATAAGTCATTGAATAGAATACTCATTAACCAAAATGTATGAGCATTCTTTTAAAGAGCGGAGGTGTAGTATGACAGCTAAGCAAAATAAAATGTTCACAGTTCAATATACTTTTGGCAATAACTAGGCCAAAGTATTCAAATCAAATTAGCTGCGCTGCACTTCTCCAATAACATAAACTCGATTGATTTTTTTAGGGTGTCTTTCATGGGGGTGTTCGCGCCTTGCACACACCAGCGCCACCTCAAACCGTCGACTCGTAGGTGCATGCACCCTCCTCCTCCAAGTGGGGGTGGAGCCTCCACGTGGTGACACCCGGTAACGCTTCGGCGGCTAATTCGAGCGGCGACCTCTCCCCCCCCCTCTTACCTGATTTTTCCTTCCGCTACTCGTAGCCTCTATCACAGTCCACTCCCTCCCCTTTCCTATCTTCCCTCCTTGAAATGGGCTGGATCAAGGTGTCATACGACCCGTGCCGAGGATCAGCCTGGCTGGGGGCCCTAAAATAGCCCAGTCGCTAACGGAGTGCTTCGGATACCTGGCGACCTCCGATTCTAATTAGCCTTACCCTGGGTATGCGGATCTCTGCCCAGGGTGGACCTTCCCCTTTCTCCGCAACTCGTGGGTTCAAATATGAACAATTTTCCCAACAACAACAACAAAAATAAGGAGTCTGGGTCTCCTCAAAAAAAGCCAACAGGAGTTCGCTCCGTTAAAAAGGTCACGGCCAAGCCGGACCTTAGTAAAGCTGAGAGGACTCCCCAGCGTTTCATTGCTGCTGCTGCAGCTCGACGTAGTAGGGCCGAGTGTAAAACCGGTCTGAGTAGTCCGATGATCGGTGCCTCCTCCAGGGGTTCCGATCGGGAGGCCAAAAACGAGGCTATCAACCCCGTAGCCTCCACAAGTGGTCTTGCCTTTCAGCGTAAAGCGTCTGGTGAGCCCTTGGCTGGTGGCTCCAGGAATGTTGGTGCTGTCGTTAGGGTCGAGGACCTGGCGGGCAGGCAATCCACCAAGCCCAACCACAATGACAAGCGGTCGGCAGCCCGGATCCTGTTTAGGAACGCGACCTCACCGATAAGGGAGGAAGACGTTTCGGCAGAGGCCTGGGCGAAGCTCCAGCGCGATCTTGCGTGGGCTCGGCGGATATTGCCGGATTTTAAGGTTGAGCTGTATGGCGCTAACAACAAGGGGGAAACCTCTAAGCGAAACCGATCGCTGGAGGAAACCATCCCTACGGCACCGAAAAGGGCCAGAATAGGAGGACCGACGAGGTCCTTCGCTGACATTGCCAAGGATCGCAAGATCATTGGTGTAATAGATGAGAGCAACGTAGACGGCAGGATCCCCAAGCAGCAGTGGAAGTGGATCAGGGCCGCGCTCGCAAAAGTGGCTGTACAGGTCAAACGTGACAACCCTGGTCCTCCACCCAACTACGCCGATGCGGGTTGGTACCAGGGCAACGTGAAGCTGATCGCTTGCGATGACAGCAGGTCCGTGGACCTGTACAAAATTGGCATACAGCGCATAGGAGAAGTTTATCCCGGCGCGCGCTTGAGGGCAGTGGACGCGGTTGATATCCCGCAACGCCCAAGGGCTAGAGTTTGGATTCCAGTTGGTTGCACGGAACCAGATGAGATTTTAGATGTGCTGCAGGAGTACAACCCTGAGCTGCCTACATCAAACTGGAGGGTGGTGAACGTGGATAAGACCGATAAGGCTACCATGCAGATCGTTCTGCTTCTGGATGAGGCAAGCATCGAGGCTCTGGCCCGATGCAAGTACGTAGTGAGGTATGGCTATGAAAAGGTGGTCCTCAAGGTATATAAGTCCGATACCGAGGCCCTAGCCAACCTCACCTCAAATCCGGAGGTGGAGCTCCCCCCCCCCAGTGAAAATGATATGGAGGTGGACGCGGATGACAGGCAGTCAGTGGCGTCTGACACAGGGAGTGGGTTCGCGTCGTCCAGCTCGGACGGTGGCTCGGCTCTCAGGAGACTCTACTCCGAGAGTCAGCTTCTGAGCGACGGCGACTCGGACGTGACGCTCACAGAGGAGAGCGCAAAAAAAAAGTGATGAGGGTCCTCCAGATTAATCTCCATCACTGTAAAGCTGCTTCGGCCGCACTACTACTGCAGCTCTCAAAAGGCGCAGTAGACATTGTCCTGGTTCAAGAGCCATGGATCACTGGAGATAGGATCTGTGGTTTGAGGACCCCTACTTACAAGCTTTATAGCGCAACAGGTAAAGGTAAACCTCGAACGTGTATTTTAGTTAAATCAAATATTAACGCTCTTCTCTTACCCCAGTTTAGTGACGGAGATCTGACAGCGATAAGCGTCGAGGGGCTAGGTAGAAGTTGCAGGTTCGCATCATTCTATCTAGCTCACGATCACCAAGGACCACTACCATCAAACAACTTTAGAGAGTTCGTGAGTTCCTCAAAACCACGGGACGATATCATCGTGCTAGGCGGCGACGCTAATGCCCATCACAACCAATGGGGCAGCACTGACACAAATGAGCGAGGTGAGTCACTCTATAACTACCTACTAGGCACTAACCTAAGTATATGTAACACGGGGAATGAACCCACCTTCGTAACAAGAAACCGAGAGGAAGTCCTCGATATAACGTTGGTCACTGACTCTCACAGTCACCTCATAGAATCATGGAGGGTGTTAGGCGAGCACTCCTTCTCAGACCATAGATACATTAGCTTCTCCTTAGTAGATTTACATACAAGTCCGAAATATATACAGAATATTAGGAAAACAAATTGGGGTTACTACCAAAAGCTTATTCGCAAATATTTGTCAAATCAGCTGGTAACACCTAGAAAGGAAGAGGAGCTAGACGACCTCGTCAGCTCCTTCAATCAACACTGCAAGATTGCTCTAGACAAGGCGTGTCCGCCTAAAAAGTTAACTGAAACCCACAGACCACCCTGGTGGTCGTCCGATCTAGATAATCTCAGAAGGACATGTAGGTCGGCCTTTAACAAAGCCAAACAGGATGGTAGCGCAACATCCTGGGCACTTCACAAAACTAAATTAAGTAACTACAAGAAAGAAATTCGCAAGGCCAAACGGGCCTCCTGGGTGAATTTCTGCAACAATATCGAATCAACATCTGCAGCTTCGCGCCTGAGGAAGGTGCTCTCAAAATCGCCAGCTACACTGAGCCACATACAAATGCCGGATGGGAATTGGACCGATTCGAGCACTGACACAATGAATCTGCTTCTGGATGCTCACTTTCCGACATGCACAGTCACGGCTACTACTACGGTCGGGAATGAAATGCTTTCGGATCAGCTGATAAAGGAAATAACCGATGATAAAAAGCTGGACTGGGCCTTGGCCAGTCTCAAGCCCTACAAATCGCCAGGACCGGACGGAATATTCCCGGCCCAGTTACAACAAACAGCCGAGCTTATTAAGCCCTGGCTTCAGACCATGTTTGTTAGTTGCCTCAGGCTCAACTATGTACCTGCATCATGGAGAGAGGTTAAGGTAGTATTTATCCCAAAATCCGGGAAACCATCCCATTCTAAACCTAATGATTTTAGGCCAATAAGCCTATCTTCATTTCTACTTAAAATTATGGAAAGACTTTTGGAGGACTATGTCAGAAGATCGATAGACTCATCTCACATGTCGCGGGCTCAACACGCCTATAGTAAAGGTAGATCGACTGACACTGCCTTGCATTCTCTGGTATCTGTTATAGAAAAGTCAATTGACACAAAGGAATATACACTAGTGGCTTTCCTTGATATAGCAGGTGCCTTCAACAACGTTCTACCGGAAGCCATCACCTCGGCGTTAACGGGTCTGCGGGTCGATGCCTGCCTTGTGGAGTTTATCCGCAAATTGCTTATTAGCAGACGGATTACTACGGAGCTAGGCGGTAATTCGGTTCACAGACTCGTTAACAGAGGTACCCCGCAAGGAGGTGTTCTCTCTCCGCTCCTGTGGCTGGTTACTGTAAACCAACTTCTACGTCTCATGGAAGCTGAAGGCTACCAAGTGATCGCGTACGCCGATGACATCTGCGTTATCATTCGGGGAAAATTTCCTCAAACCCTCTGCAATTTAATGGAAAATGCTCTAACTAAAGTATGCGACTGGGCGAACGCTTCAGGTTTGGAGGTTAACCCCGAGAAAACCGAACTTGTCCTCTTCACTAGGAGGTACAAAATACCGAACTTAATACCACCAAAAATTGGGAATACAACTTTAGTACTCAGTGACAAAGTCAAATATCTAGGAGTTATTCTAGACAGGAAACTACTCTGGAGCGACAATATAGCGGAACGAGTTAAAAAGGCAACATGCGCGTTGTTTACTTGCAAGAGAGCAATTGGTATATCGTGGGGGTTCTCTCCCAAAGTGGTGCACTGGATATACACAGCTATTGTTCGTCCAATTTTACTGTACGGTGTGCTGGTCTGGTGGCCGGCACTAACCAAGAACACGTACCTCAAGCAGATACAAAAAGTCCAAAGGAGTTCAGAACTCTGCATAACCGGGGCCCTCGGCTCCACTCCGACAGAAGCACTCAACACGATGCTGAATCTTCCACCACTCGATCTGGTGGCTAAAGAAATGGCTGTGATTACAGCTCTGCGACTAAGGGAGACCGACGTATGGAAGGGCGGTACATGTGGTCACGCTACAATTTTAGGCTCCCATGCACCTGTGAGCATACCATTACATACTGACTATTGCACGCCAAGCAACGGGTTCGTTAGGAACTACGAGGTGAAAATACCCACAAGACAAGAATGGGATTACCGACCGCATACTGTGCGGAATGCCATGAACATATTCACCGATGGCTCTAAGCTTGAAGGGAAGGTGGGTGGAGGTATCTTTTCACCGGACCTGGGACTAGAGATCTCCTTTCGTCTTCCCGACCACTGCAGCGTGTACCAAGCAGAAATGCTGGCAATACACGGTGCAGTGAAAAGCCTAGCGTCTACGCCCCAAAACGGCAAACGGATATTTATCTTCTCAGATAGTCAGGCCGCGCTAAAGGCACTGAACTCATATGTCGACAACACAAAGTCGCTAACTGAATGCCGCAGATCTCTTAACGAGATGGCTCAGCACTTCAGTATCAGCCTTATTTGGGTACCTGGTCACAGGGATATTGAAGGCAACTGTATAGCGGATGAGCTGGCCAGAAGAGGTACCACCACTCATCTCCTTCCAGGAAATGATCTGGTAGGCATTCCCATGGCATCTTTCAAACTCCGAGCTAGCACAAATACCTTACAAAGGGCAAATGAGCTCTGGTCAGGTCTCTCGACGTGCGAGATATCAAGGCTAACTTGGCCTTCGTACAACAAAGGACGCACTAACTGTCTGCTGTCACTTAATAAATCCGGTGTCTCATCACTGATAAGGGTGTTAACAGGGCACTGCTTAATAGGCACACATGGTGCTAGGATGGGCGTAATAACTCACGATTACTGTCGCAGTTGCAGATGTATTGAAGAGGAGGAGAGTGTTCAACATCTGCTGTGTCATTGTCCTGCACTCAGCAGAAGACGATTGGCTATTCTCGGCCAACCGTTCATTGACCTCACGGAGGTTTCAAAAATGGATATTAGGGCTCTATCGAAATTCATTGATTCCACGAGCTGGTTTGATCCTCTAATCCAAGTGTGAGATTGTGAGAGTGTTGATGTTTGTCTCTCGGATATGGGGTGGGTCTTAAGACCGCATAGGGTATCACAATGGGCCAACTTGACTGGCCTAAGTGGTGGGCAGGGTCCTGCACTCTGTCCTGCCCTCGCAACCTAACCTAACCTAAACTCGATTTAACCCGATTAACGATTTATTTATATGTTTGTATGCAAGCACAACAACGTAGATTCATAAGCATGACTAACCACTTGAAAATGTAAGTTTGTAAATTAGATTACTCATAAGGTAGAGTGTAAGCATATAAAAGAACGGCGATGAGCCGAATAAATCATTCCAATTTTAAGACTCAACTCTTGTGTTTTAATTGCGGAATCTTGTGGGGCATTTTAATGCTCACCCAAATGCGGCTGAAGAGCTAAGATAATACTCAATCGTACCCAAAATATTACAATGTACTACGTAAAAAGTGGTGTTGGCGCACTATGACGCGAGCTACAGCCGGGAACACACATGTTCTGCTGAGCAATATATGTATTGCGGGTCGTGAAGACTGAATTTGTAGAAGGCGACAAAGCAACGTTTGAGCGTCGCTTGCCACGTACATATACCGTTCTTGCAGAACCGGCAATCCGTGAAATAAAGTGATCGATCTGGTTGCGTGTTTTCCGATCTGGCGATAGCCATGTGGCTTTATGGATCTTTTTATGCTTGAACCTGGTGCAGGGTACGACCATGTTTCTTGCACCGGCGAAGTCAATCAGTCTGAATCCATTTGGCGAAGTCTCATCATGGAGGCTGAACTTTCCGACAGTGGAGCCAAATACACCCTATTTACCCACCCTGGCGTTAAAGTCGCCAAGCACGACTTTGATATCATGACGGGGACACGCTCATAAGTTTCTTCTAATTTCGAATAGAATGCATCTCTTTCCACGCCGTCCTTGTCCTCGGTTGGTGCGTGCACGCAGATAAACGATATGGTGAAAAATCGTAGTTTAATTCTTTCCTACCACAAAACCGACGCCGAATCTGCGGTCATTAGTATGGCCGCTCCAGTAGACATTGCAGGTTCGGATGGTCTTATAACCTTGCCCCTTCCATCGCATTTCTTGTATAGCGGTGATGTCAGCTTTTGCCTTGTTTAGGACCTCAACTAGGCGGACATCGTCACCTTCCCTAGTAAGGGTTCGGACATTCCAAGAGCATGGCCTGATTTCATTAATCATAGTCCTAGTTCGTTTGCTGTGGTCGTTATCTGAAGAAAGATTTATCATATCCGAGGCTCGGTTGTTAGATCTCATTGGAATTTTTGTTTTATGTGGTGCGTCCCAAACCCTACGCACCACCCGTTTCTCGGTGAGTTGGATTTAAGATTTAAGACAGACGCCCGCGTGCAGCCGCACCTCATGATGACAGACGCTGCTGTTGGAATCGCCTGACAAGCCCTTAAACCAATTATGTCGGAGTGGCCTTGTCAGGTTGTCGCTTTCTCACATCGAACGGGTGTTCAGTGGCTATCCAGAGAATACGTGTGCTTTCCCGGACGTAGTGAGCTGCTTGGACCACACATAGAAGAATCGCTCTGGCCATTCCCAGTTGAGTGGCGGTCAGAAGCTTTCCCCACTTGCGTGGACTTCTACATACGGCCCCACCCTCCAACCATCCTACCAACAAGGAAAAAACCTACCAGTTTTGGTAGGAAAAGCCCATATATCACATCCTTGTTTGCATTTACATTTTATTTACTTTTGCGCATTTCTCGCTTTTGACAGCGTTTCCATGAACTACATTACCGACGATGTGCGCCTGAATGTAAGCAACTTTTTCAAGCACATTCTATTGTGTAGACTGTAGACATTTCATTGTCTACATTGACATTCCATAGTGTAGACTTAAGATAGTAGATTGATATGCAAAACGACTTAACTTTGCAAATAAAGCAATATTATCGATTTTTTTCTTCGTATAATGCATTATCAGCGAAACCTGAACGATGGTGAAAATTTCAAAACCCCAACTCAACGGGAAGTTAATTCAAAATCCTAAGCAAAATCTCTGGAAATGAAATTTTTCAAAAATCTCTACCCATGCGCCACCTATCGGAATTATTTTTTTGTTATAGTGCGTTGGGGTAGAAAACAAACCGATTATGAAAATTTCAAGATCCTACCTCAACGGGAAGTTCGTTGAAAAACGAATTAATCGACACCGAAAACAGATCTTCGAATTTCTTAAATAGATTAAGTAATGCACCCGCTAAATATCAGTCAAATCGGTCCATAATTAGGATTTTCAGTTCAGCCCCGTAGCCGACGGTGGTGGTGACTGGAGGTGATCGTGGGGTCGCTAGCCCCGTACTCCCTATCCTTAAATTTCGGGAAAGCCTATTTTTAGGGGCCGCCTACAACTCAGTTTTTTCAATTTCCTTTCCATCGATGTATATTTCATTCAAATCGGTCAAAAGGTTCGCTCACAGGAGGTTCCTAAAGTTTTCATGTGACGTATTAATATATAGATAGATAGATATAAAATAATAACCCTATTATGGTTGTCAAGTCAACATCAATTGCCACTTCGTATCAATATCAACATCAAGTCGTATCAATATCAACGTCGCATGAATGCAATTCTGGTATTTACTTCATCAATGTATTGACGTTGACAAGTCATCGATAATTTAGTAGCAAACCTACGATCCTTATATTTTTGACAAATGTTTATTTACAATTTGTTGTGCATATATTTCTGTTTTAGATTAATACTTTTGTTTAAAGATGTTTTTTATGAAAGTTCAAGCTCAAGCGATGAGGAGGGAAGGAGATTTTGCTTCTCAGAGGAAGTGAAATGCGCCAAAGATCTGACATTCAATTTGCCAAATACGAAGTGAGTACTATAACTGCTCATTGCAATTTCTATTAGTGCATAACGTTACCCTAATATAGAAAGGCCCTAACTCATATTTTCTTAGCTCGAAGAATTACTCGAAAAAACTGAATGTAAAGTAAACCAAAGCAACGATGGCTTGTTCGAAAAGACAAATATCACCAGCAACTTGATTGAAAATGAAAAATGAGTTAGGGCCTTTCTATATTAGTGTAACGATAAGTGAAAATTACAGGCTAAATATAAAAAACTTCTTTCTAAACTTGAAGATATTAGTGGATGATTAAATTTCCCAACAACGACTCCTCTACATCCTAGAGCGGTGTGTACTAATGGAAAATATAATCGAATTGTTAGATGTTTGCTAAATTGTATCAACCACCTTTCATGTTTATGTTAAATTTATTTCAGATTTGTTGATTATTTTCGGTTAGGTAAAGATGCTTTTAAATACGTTCTGGAGAATAGTACCATCGACGAAAGTAGGGAAACGACCAATAATTATTTCTAATGAAATAACGTAGGCAACTACGCTACGGTTTTTGGCACAAGGCTCATACCAAGTTGGTGTTGGAAATGATTTCAACTTGGCCTTATCTCAACCCACCGTGTCAGCAATATTGGCTGAAACACTTGAAGCTCTGGAGCAGGTAATATGCCCCCTGCTTATAAGATTCGAAATGTCCGAGAAGGAGCAGACAGAAGCAAAGAAGCACTTCCTTCAAAAGGGCGGGCTCCCCGGCGTAATAGCATTTAATGCAGTTGCAATATCCTGCCATTGCGACTTAAAATTATTGGGAACTGACCCTTTGGAAAAGCCTTTTGTAAGGGTATAATTCAGAACTATTTTACCAAATTTTTACAGCAGAATATTTATTTGAGCGCTTGTCGTCACCAAAAACTGTGTTGACAAGTTTTATGTTGACACCCGTCAATAGTATTCTATTGTTGTCGTCAATACCAAAATACTATCAACAGCTGTCAGCTGATGACGGCAATGCCAATTCGGACGCATCGACACTACTTAAAATGTTTTTATTAGGTCGCTTTCGTCGTTCTTGTGCCCGGATTTTTGCATTCGATTTTGAACCAACTTCCTGTTGCGCTACGGTCTTGAAATTTTCACCACATCGCATTTATGGACCGAATTGGCTGAAATTCGGAACATGTATTACTACTATGAAAATAAATATTTTCCTTAAAAAAAATTCCGCTAGGTGGAGCTGAGATCGGGGTAATAAAAACTGAAAGTCCTAATTATGGACCGATTTAGCTAATATTTAGCGTGTGTATTACTTAATCAATTTCCAAATGTTCAAAAAAAATTGGGCCCGCTAGGTGGCGCGTGAGTCGCTCTATTTAAGAAATGCGAAGGTCTGTTTTCGGTGTCGATTAATTCGTTTTTCAACGAACTTCCCGTTGAGGTAGAATCTTGAAATTTTCATCATCGTTTAGTTTTCTGCCCCCACGCAATATAACAAAAAAAATAATTCCGATAGGTGGCGCACGGGTAGAGATATTTGAAAAGTTTCATTTCCAGAGATTTTGCTTTGGATTTTGTACTAACTTCCCCCGTTGAGCTGGGGTTTTGAAATTTTCACCATCGTTCAGGTTTCGCTGACAATGCATTATACGAAAAAAAACAATGCATAATATTGCTTTAATTGCAAAAGTCCCATTTATCGGTCTATCTTCCTTATTGCTATCTGAATATATCGTACACTTGCTATAATGCGCATGCTATAATGCGTTTTCAGCGCCATCTGTATATAAATAGCATCGAAATTTCAAATATTTGGATTTCACTTACATACATTTAGGCGCAGTCATGATGTATTTTATATTGCTTCAAAAAGAGTAATTTTATTCATGTAACCATAAAAACACCGCGTAAAGCGTGTAAACGTAGAAAATTACCGAATGCGTAAATGAACTGTCAAAATTTTTATGGAACGAAGTTTACACAAATTCGGTAAACTTCCGCGAGGAGTTTAGTGTGTAAACACCTCGAAAATTTACCCAATTCGATGACGCTGTTCGACATGCAGTTTTTCAAAGCAGTCAATGCACACTAGACAAAAATATAAGAATATGCTAAAAAATGGGTCAAAAATTTAATTAATGGGAATTTCAAAATTAAAAGTATTCGTATAAATTTATCTATAGCGTTCATCTAACTGAGCTGTTAAATGTATACATTTACGCTTTCGTTAATATCCAATTACAATCTTAGAAATTTTCACAGACTCACTACTAAAAAGTATAAAATAAAAAATAGCATTTAATGCAGTTGCAATATCCTGCCATTGCGTCTTAAAATTATTGGGAACTGTCCCTTTGGAAAAGCCTTTTGTAAGCGCAGGATTTTGTTTTAGTTCTAAAACAAGCTGCGCAAATTGGTTGTTGTTTGTTATTTTCATTTTTCTTTCTTTTAAGCTGACACGAGTAAGACTCGATTTAGAAGAGTACGACTGTGAAGTGGAGTATATAGCCGGTAAAGAAAATCATATCGCGGATGCCTTACCCCGCATAACTATTACAAATTTAAAAGATATGTCAGTGGAAGCAAGCAAAATATTTAAAATAACAACAAGATCAGCAGCTAAAAAGACCAGAGATAAAACTGAAATTAAAGAAAGTCACAAAGAGGACCCCAAAATTTACGAAGCGCTAAATAAATTTGAAGTAAAAAGACATGTCGAGCTCGTTTTCAATCCTCCGAAATTATATTTCAAAAAAGGAAAGAAAATGTGTAGCAATGTTGAGACAAGCAACCTAATTGTTGAGGATAAGATTGACTTAGGACAATTCTTTACCATGCTCGAACGAGAAGCCGGCAATTTAGGACTTGTACAAGTTGTTGTCCTTAGGGGACAAATTGTTTAAAAGTAATTATATTGCAGTAGGCAAATTTATAGAAATGGGTAATAAAGTTCTCAAAACGCGAATAATCGCTCTAACCCCAGAAGTTATATACGTGAGAAATCCCGGGAAAATTAAAGAAATTCTGCACAAATATCATGACGATCCTATCAGTGGTGGCCACCCAGGAATGAATCGCATGACAGATAAAATCAAGCAGAAGTATAGCTGGCTGAATATGAAAAACGACATAAGAAAATACATAAAAAACTGCATCCACTGCAAGAAAAATAAGACCAATAAGCATATAAAAGAACCAATGACAATAACGGACACACCTACGAAGGCATTTGATATTGTACAAATCGATACAGTCGGACCATTACCGAAATCGATAAATGGAAACGAATATGCAGTTACCATCATATGTGATCTAACCAAATACTTGGTAGCGATCCCAGTTCCAAGCAAAGACGCAGCAACAGTCGCTAAAGCCGTGTTCGAAAACGTCATTTTGATTTATGGACGCATGAATACGATAATAACAGACATGGGCACAGAATACAAAAACAACTTATTCAAAGAATTGTGTCAACTATTGAAAATAAAGCATAAAACGTCAACACCGTACCATCACCAATCTCTGGGTACTGTAGAACGCATTCACCGGACATTCAATGAATATATACGTTCATACATATCCAGTGCCAAAGACGATTGGGATGAATACCTCAGGTATTTCACGTATTGTTACAATACGACGCCATCGACCACACATAAATATTGTCCATTTGAATTAATATTTGGGAAAAACCCACCGAATCATGAATTTTTAAAAGAAAATAAAATCAGCCCATTATACAACCACGAAGCTTATGACAAAGAAGTAAAGTATAGGCTTCAAACAGCACAACAGAGAGCTAGGAAATTAGTCCAAGAGGCTAAAGAAAAACAAAAATTAAATAATGATAAAAGTAGGTATAGTAAGGAAATAAACATAGGAGATTTAGTATTAGTTAGAGAAGAGTCATCCCATAAGTTAGAAAATAGATATAAAGGATATTGCAAAGTTAAAAATATCGATGAGAACAACAATTTTACTTTAATACCGCATAGTATAGGAAATAGGAATAAAAACACTAAAGAAATTATAATTCATAAGAATTGACTTAAAGCAATGTAACTACACTAATAATAACAAAAAAAAAAAACACAACCAAACATTAACACTCATCTATCCATTTTAATAAACAGTCACACAAACAAAATACAACATATCATGTTCAAAATACACAAAAAAAATTAAACCAGTCAGTACAATAAATACACAGGTGAAACGAATGTAAACAAAATAAAGTAAGAAAACCTTTTTCCGACTGCATAGTAAACGATAAGCTAAGTGGGTCAAACATTTTATTACCTAATAATTAACTGTTACTCAATAAGTCATTGAATAGAATACTCATTAACCAAAATGTATGAGCATTCTTTTAAAGAGCGGAGGTGTAGTATGACAGATAAGCAAAATAAAATGTTCACAGTTCAATATACTTTTGGCAATAACTAGGCCAAAGTATTCAAATCAAATTAGCTGCGCTGCACTTCTCCAATAATATAAACTCGATTTGTTTATACCGTCGCTCGGGAGGTATAATATAGAAATAAACAAAGCAAAGGCAGAATGATTAGTATTAAATCACAATCAGTCGCTTTATTGTTTGTTATTATTTATGTACAATAGATTACCTTATATATAGTGGGTGATTGTGACAGCGGCAGCAGGCAGGTCCTTTCTCTTCGATAGTGAAAATGGAATGTTATTGGAAAATTGATCTCGGCTCTGCCGGACCGGAGATCGCACGGAGGTTTTCCACTGGATATTGGATATCCAAAGGAAAACTCTGTTACCCGTGTTTTCTTTTGTGTATGTGTGCATATACATGACAGCGTTTGTATGTATATGCAACATTATAAATATTCGCATTAGGGTGTACCTTTTGTTTATAATAAATATTTTAGGCTCCGACCTAAACATGCCGGCCCCCTTGCGATAAGCAAGATCTAAAAGAAAAGGAAATGCCATGCCGGAGTTGTCTCGCTCACTTAAAGCTAATAATAAAATTTCAATTAATTTAAATTGATGTGAGTTTGTTGGCAGTGTTTTCGCCGGACTTGTTTCAGTCTATCCGCTGCTGTAAAATTCAGAAAACAACATTAAGGCTGAAAACAAGAACGGGTTATATTTCAACGCACTTTATAAAACTATAATTAATTTTAGTATAAGATATAGTTAAAAAAAAAATATATAATATTTAATTATTTATAAAGGAAGCTGGCTCGGCCGTGTGGCCAGTCTTCCCTGGTATTGTTACGAGCGGCAGTATGGTCGGAGAGGCCGTGTGTCCGATCCATGCTCGTTTTTATTGTTATTCGGTTGACATCTGGACGAAGAGGCCGAGTGTTCGCTCCAGATCTTTATATTTATGTTGCCAGATCTTTATATTTATAGGCCGATAAAGACTGGACTTTTTTTTAATTTGTTAATTTTTTACCTTTTATCTTCATATTTGTGACTGATTTGTCACAAACATGCCTGCCACCCACGAAAAATTTCGCAATTTGATCATTTTCATGTTTTGAAAATTTTGCGTTTTTTCACTAATAATATTTTCAGGTGTGAAAAAAAATCATTTACGCTCCCTGATTCATTACCCTGACACTAATCCGCGTTTTTTGATACCTCATTCGACCATGTTGGTGAATTTTTTTTGAAAATGAGTAACCGGTGAACCGGGTTTTCACTCATAACCTTTGAACGGGTACCCGGATTTCGATTCGGGTTTCGGGTTTGTGATCGCGGCAGGAATACGCGTCGTTTGATACCACACTTTCCCATATCGGCAGAAATTTTTTGACAACTTGTTTCCGCAAACACTTACAAACGAAAATCGTAGTGTGTACGGCCCTTAAGGTTAAAAGTGAGTGTTGTATGGTAACACTGTGTGGGCGAATGACAGTGGATGACAAGTAAGACGAAAATGACAATTGAATGAAAAATTGTCATTACATAATAAACATGAGGTAAGTAAAGTGTAAACATTTTTGTAAAATTGTAAAATATTGAATTTTGTGTATTATACTAATATTTTCTTTTCTTTTCAGATGTGATAAAATGATGGGAAGTGCTAAGAGCACTAGTAAATGCGTGGAGGCCAAAAACCTGAAGTATTGTTGGCGGGGTACTGCGGATGCGCTGCAGCCCCTAAGCCGGACTTTTGTTGTTGCCTGCATGGCATGCCGGTGGTGCTGAGGAGCTGGGCCCACCTTCGAAGATTTCCCTCGTTATATGCGTGAGTATGTGAAGTTAAAAGTGTAGACAGAACTCCCAAAAAAAATTGCAATGAAAGTTGCATATTTTCATGTGATTGTTTTAATCACATTAGGCCGTCCCAAAAAATTGCAAAATTTTTCTGCCCAGAATTACTGGGAAGAAATTAATATTGCACCATCTCGAGTGCTTCCCTCGTAAACCGCCCCTCAAAATTTGGTGTTGCACATTAGGGTGCGCCCCTCTGTAAAATTTTTTTTTTTTTTTTTTTTTGTAAGTTTCAGCTTCCGGTTTTTTGACCATAACTTTTCACTAAAACAAAAAATTAAAGAAGCGCTTCAGGATTCGTGATCCTGAGGCCAAAACCCGTCTTTTGAGCTATCTCCCATAATTTTAGCTAATTTATTAGCAATTGACACCTAAAGTGAACTATTACCAAAATAGCTAGTGACGCTCAATATGTCTTCACTATTTCCCTTTTAGTTGTCAGTGAAGACATTTTAGAAAAAATATTTAGTATATTTTCTATTTTACACACTAGGGTGTGCCAAAAAAAATATAAATTTCACCGCGGTAATGAAATGAACACTAGGGTGTGCTCATTTGTTTTTATATATTATTTGTCTAATTAAAGCAACTTGACGTATTTTGCATTTTAATTAAACTTTACAGAAAGTACCAACAATGCGATTATGTTGCGAACTGTAAAGTTTTATCAAATTGGTCTAATTAGACATTTAACTTGAACATTTTGACTAAAACCTCTTATATTTAGGAAGTTGAAAAACAGACATCCCGGAATATGAACAAACTACCTTTTTATGGATTTTATGGTCGTGAGTTTTTATACATGTAGATTTGTGTATGTATAGTTGTAGTTTTTAGTTTTTGTTTATGTAGTTTTGTATATTTTTGTTTATACTTTTTTTTTTTTTTTTTGGGGATTTTTGATTTGGGTTTACTTTTTCTGGGATTTTTGTTTTGTTTTTTATTTTCTTCGTGGATAAGTTCGCTTATCCACAAATTTTCATTTCATTTTATGATTTTCATTTTTAATATTTCAAATAAAGATATTTCTATACACTTTCATGGTTTTTTATGTTGGTTTTGGTAATTCAAAGTGGCATTACCAACTTTCATGAAGTGGAATATACTAATTTTAAAATACGATTTGACTATTAGTGGAGTCGTCTCCACTTTGGTCATTTTCGGGTGGAAGTAGGACCAGTTTGGTTAGTGGTCTTGTGATGACTCCTTTTTCTGTCGTTATGTCGACTACTCTCACAAGATCATCTGGGCCTTTGTGGATTTTGACCACTCTTCCTAGTCTCCATTCATTTGGAGCTAAATTATCTTCTTTTAGGACGACCAGGTTGCCTAATTTGATATTAGCTTTCGGGTGTTTCCATTTGACCCGCTTTTGTAGCTTCAAGAGATATTCTCTTTTCCACCTTTTACAAAAGGTTTGATGTAACGCCTTCAATTTATGCCATCGATTTACTATGGAGGCAGGATTCTCGTTGGAATCTATTTCTGGTGGCGCGAGCAGATGTCCGCATATTAGGAAATGACCTGGCGTTAAGGGTTCCAAGTCGGTCGATTCATTAGACGAAGGGCTTATGGGTCTTGAGTTGAGGCAGGCCTCTATTCGGCATAATAGGGTCGAAAACTCCTCAAAAGTATATTTATACCCAGCTGCCACTTTTCGAAAGTGGCTTTTAAAACTTTTTACTCCTGCTTCCCACAGACCTCCCATGTGCGGAGAGGCAGTGGGTATGAAATGCCATTCTAAAAGTTGATGAGCGTATTTCGACAATGCGCTCTCACGTGATCTGGTTAAAAATGCCTTAAATTCTGATCTTAACGATCTTGAGGCTCCGACAAAATTAGTCCCATTGTCGGAATATATGTTTTTTGGGCAGCCGCGCCTAGCTATGAACCTAGAGAGTGCGGCTAGAAATGATTGGGTGCTGAGGTCGGTTGTGGCTTCTAGGTGTATTGCTTTTGTTGTAAAGCAGACAAACAGACCTCGACCTCGGTAACTCTTTATTTCGAATGGTCCTGCAAAATCTACCCCTGTATTCGTGAATGCACGGGAAAATGTGGTGCGTTCCTGTGGTAGGTTTCCCATAAGTTGGGTTTGTACGCGTTTCCTATAGATCGTGCAGACCTTACAATTATGGATAGTGGACTGTATCATATTTTTAACCCTCGGTATCCAATATTGGGTTCTAATAAGTCTTAACATTAGTTGGTTTTCTCCATGGAAAGAAATATCGTGGATGAACTTAACAATGAGACGGGATAATTGACATTTGTATGGTAGGATGACTGGGTGACGTTCGCTATACGCTAAGTCCTGAGAGGCGCCTAGGCGACCTCCGGTTCTTATAATGTCATCCTTGTCTAAGAAAGGGTTAAGAGGAAGCACTTCGCTTTTTGAATCGACCGGTTTTCCAGACTTTAGATTTTTGTACTCGGTACAGTAAACTCTCTGTTGAGCGACCAGTACGATCGTTGAATCTGTCCACAAAAAGGTTTTCGGATTCCCTAAATTAATGTTACTTGAGATGGTTTCCATCATTTCGCCGAGTAGTACGGCTCCGCATAACTCTAGTAGGGGAAGTGAAATGGTTTTTACTGGGGCTACTTTTGTCTTGGCTAAAATTAAGTTAACCAAGACTTGATCGTCTTTTTCGACGCGAAGGTATACTGCCGCAGCATATGCTTTCTCCGATGCGTCGCAGAAACCGTGTATTTCCACATTGTCGGATGGGGAAAAATAAGTCCATCGCGGTATCCTAATATTATCAATTTCGTGATAATTTTCCATGAAATTTGTCCATTTTTCTTTTGTATTAGGTGATACATTTTCATCCCAATTTGTTCCTTCTAGCCAAATATGTTGCATAAGCATTTTGGCTACAATTATTATTGGGGCAAGCCATCCCATTGGGTCAAAAAGCTTTGCAATTGCTGATAAAATTGCCCTTTTTGTTAAATTGTTGCAGTTTTCCATCGGCTTTGTGATGAAATAAAATTCGTCTTTGTGTGCGTTCCACCTGATTCCTAGTGCTTTCACTGAACTTGCGTCTTCGAATTCCAGGAAATCTTGGGATAGACGATGTTGTTTTGGGATGTCTTTCAATATTTGGTCACAATTGGCTGTCCACTTTCGAAGTGGAAACCCGGCTGATTGCAACACTTGAGAGATTTCATCTCTTGCTTTAATTGCTGAGTCGATGCAGTGTCCACCAGCAAGAATGTCGTCCACGTACATACAATTTCTAAGTATGGTGGATGCTATTGGAAAGGAATCTTCTGCGTCCTTTGCCAATTGTAGTAGTGTCCTTATTGCCAGATAAGGAGCACAATTTACCCCGAATGTTACAGTCTTTAATTCGTAGAGACTGATAGGGTTGTCAGGGCTAGTACGATATACTATACTCTGATATTTTGTATGATTTGGGTGTACCATAATTTGTCGGTACATTTTCTCTATATCGCTGTTGAAGACATATTTGTAAAGTCTCCAGCGAAGTATGAGAAGAGTTAGGTCTGCTTGTAGTACTGGACCCGTGTGAAGAACATCGTTCAGGCTTACTCCGTTTGCTGTTGGGCTCGATGCGTTGAATACGACTCGAACTTTTGTTGATGTACTTTCTTCTTTGATGACTGCATGATGAGGTAGAAAATAATGGTCAGAGGAGTCTCCATTCACTTTTCTGGTGATCCTTGCCATATGTCCTAATTCCTCGTATTCGGTCACAACTCGATTGTACTCCGTTTGAAGAGAAGGGTTTTTTGCGAGGCGTGTCTCGTTCCGGAAGAACTGAGAGCATGCCCTTTTGAGGGATGGCCCGAGGGATATGTTCGCAGGGAATTCTCTTTTAAATGGCAGTGAGACTGTATATTTCCCTGAGTTATCTCTCGTGGTTGTACTCCTATAAAGATCCTCGCAGTATTTTTCTTCTTCATTTAGTTGTTTGCTCCTGGGAAGTTCTTCTAATTCCCAGAAGGCTGTTAGTTGGTTATCTAACGATATGTCACTGTAATAAGAGATATTATGTTTTGTTGCTCTTGAGCATCTGCTCGACCTGTGAGTATCCAGCCGAATACAGTTTCTTGTGCCAAGAGCGTACCAAGAACATCCTTCTGCAATCCGTTTAATATTATCTGAGGGTAAATGTCTCCTCCCAGAATTAGGTCCACTGGCTCGTTGACATAGAATCTTTTATCAGCCAACTCTAAGTCAGGGAATGACTGTTTTGCCATTCCACTGATTTGACAATTTGGCAGATTTCCAGTCAACTGTGGCAGGACAAGGACGTTTACGTTCACAGAGAATAATGGGTCAATCAGGGACCGCAGCTCTATTGAACACGTCTCTTTGACCTGTGCAGAGAATGAGTTTGTTATTCCCGAAACTTGGGCGCGAATTTTCTTACATGGCAGGTTAATTCGCCGTTTTAGTCTTTCAGTCATAAACGAGCACTCTGAACCAGAGTCGATTAGAGCTCTTGCTGAAAAACTGGTATTTTTATAGTGTATATTTACACGAGCTGTGCCTAAAAGCACACCTGTGCTTGTATTGGCATGGCAAGACTGAACTTGCTTATCATTTGTTTTATAGTTTTGTCTCTCTTGTGCCTGTTTGGAAGTTGAGGCTCTATCGTCGTCATCTGAGCTCCGACTATGCGCGGATGTCTTTGACTGACTTTTTGGTATATGCAGGAGGGTGTTATGACGATGATGACATGTCATGCAATTGTACCCATTTGTACATTTTGAAACTGTATGTCGTGAGGACAAGCAGTTCAGGCAGCTGTTGTTCTTCTTAATAAACTCCACTCGACGAGAGGGAGAAAGTTTTTTGAACTTGTCACAATTATGTAGTTTGTGACTATTTGTACGGCACATCTGGCAGAAAAAGTACTTCAAGTTTGTTTGGAAGGACCCGACCTTTTTTTGATGAGGCTCAGGGGAATGTTTGTGGGCCTGGGGTTTTGAAGTCTTAGAGGGCTGGTTACTTCTATGGCCGGATACGTTTTCCAACGCTAAAAACCTATCAGATAAGAATTTGTTCATATCCTCCCATTTGGATATTTCCGTCTTGTTCCCTAAAGACTGTTCCCATAGTGAAAGGCTGCTCTCGGGCAACTTTTCTGCGCACAAATATACAAAAAGTGCATCCCACAAATCAATTTTATGGCTTTTTAAGGCTGTTATGCAATTATTTAATTTTAATTGTAAATCCTTAATTGATTTTCCGCAATCAGTTTCAATTGGCCTAATACTGAAGACGGTGTCTAATTGGGCCTTTACCAAACTGCGTTTATTTTCATAACGCTCATTTAAATTTTTCCACGCTATGTCAAATCCTGCATTTGTAAGTGGGGCATTGCACACAATGTCGTATGCTTCCCCTTGTGTTTTCTGGGTGAGGTGGAATAATTTTTCCACAGGGCTTAGATTTTTATTAACTATATATATGGCCGTAAACATATCTCGGAACGTAGGCCATGAGATATAATCACCCTTGAAAACTGCCATGTCGCATGGCGGAAGGCGAATTTTGTGTTCGCTGATTGGCGCACTGTCGGTCTCCTTTTTGCCCTTTGATTGGAGTTGTTCCGACAACTTGCCCATTGTAGTTAAGCATTTTAAATATGCTCCATAAGAAACTTTCTATTTTTTCTTAATGGACGCTATTTCAGCTGTTTTTCCTACAAAGTCGGCAAGGGCATCTTCATAAGCATCCCTAAACTTTTCCCATTTAATTTTTAATTCCCCCTGCTGAATTCCTAGAGAAATTATGGAATGGTCGCTTATGGGTTGCTCACTGAAGTCGGTCTCGAATTCTATAATCGATTCCGCTCTTTGTATAAATGACTCCATTTTCAATTTAATCTATCAGGTTTTTATTTGGCCGAAATCGGTAACACATATATATCAGAAAAGATTGAATGTATACCTTTGAAATTAGGAGAAAAGGACAACCACTTTTTTATCGCAAAATAGAATAATTACTCACGTATTTTGTTATTTGCAATTAAGTATATTGCTAATTATTTTAAAATTTCTTTACTTTTTTTATTGCAGGCTATTTACTTGCACGTGAGTGTATTTTTTGCTTATGCAGTTTCGCCACCCAACAACAATGTGTATTAAATGTGTAACAACAACAACGTTTGTGATATTTTTGTTTACTTGTGAATTTTAAAAGAAAAGACCGATGAAGTCTTTCTAACACAAAAAAATGGAAATGTGTGGTTATTTAAACCAAATATAATGTGCACAAATTATTGTGCAGTAAACGAAATCTTAAAAAAGTGAAAATTCAAAGATAAAAAATTGCAATGTAAAATTGCCAGTGATTTGTTTGGTTATGTGAACCAAATGTGTTGTTGTTGTTGTTTATAAACAAACAAGCAAAGGAAATAAGTGAATGTGAGGTTAGATCAGCTGTAAAACAGTGTAGTGTAATTGGCCGATATTCTTCGAAATATTTGTACTGGCACTATTTTTCTTTAAGCTGTTTCAGCTAAATATATTTTTGGACAAAAAATCGAACCTGAAGTTCACTTAAAAAATTTCACTTGAAAAAAATTTGTGCAGTTGAAAATATAACCACGTACCTTGTGTTATGTTGTTGCAGCTATGTGTTGTTGTTGTGGTGGTGATTTTCCTAAAATTGTGCTATGTAATTAGTTTGAGTGGTTGTTGTTGTTCAACTGCTGCTGCTTTTGATTTGCCCGAAAATTACTATTTATGAACATTAGCTTTTTTTTGTGCGGTGGACTGTATTTTTGGCCGGTAGATCGCTGGTGCCTTCTCACGGTGAGGAAGGACCAATATTTATACCGTCGCTCGGGAGGTATAATATAGAAATAAACAAAGCAAAGGCAGAATGATTAGTATTAAATCACAATCAGTCGCTTTATTGTTTATTATTTATGTACAATAGATTACCTTAAATATAGTGGGTGATTGTGACAGCGGCAGCAGGCAGGTCCTTTCTCTTCGATAGTGAAAATGGAATGTTATTGGAAAATTGATCTCGGCTCTGCCGGACCGGAGATCGCACGGAGGTTTTCCACTGGATATTGGATATCCAAAGGAAAACTCTGTTACCCGTGTTTTCAGGGGGGAAACCCCCCAGGCCCGGCATTTTTTAGGGGCCCGGGAATTTGAATAACTCGGAAAAAATTAACAGCGCCGCATAATTCGATTATTTTTGTACAACACTTGTCCCATATTCGTTCATGCTTGCCCTATAAATCGCAATTTCACCACGCAATATTTGAATATTCTCACCATACAATGACTTCTTATTCCAATAGCAACCATACAATCTATCCGAGTTTCCGACCGTAGTTTGTGTCTACGCTTTTTTTTACTTTGTTTCCGGTAAATATATAAACTAAACAGATAAAATAAGATAAACAAGATAAAAAGTGCACAAACTAGCTTCGTCGTTATTTCGAATCAAATCGCACACTGTTGCCAAATTCTGTAATTAAGTACCAAAGTAGGTGGTTTTTTTTGTCGTTTATTTAATAATCTTTTCACACAGCTCAGCTACTGCGGAACGGAAATTTTTCGAACTAAGCTTATTTAAAACTAGGTTACGAAATAATTTTGAATTTCATACTATCAATACCATAAAGCTGAACTACAAATGTATCCTTAACGAACCAAAAACCCTTATTTGAAAATATGGAGTTTTTTGAAATTCATTAAGAATAAGTCGCTTCGAGTTAAGAATCTTTGCATATGATTGCTAAGAATTTTACTCGCTTGTCAAGTTTGTTTTTGCTCTTGCATTGAAACTTTTTCGTAGCAAGTATGAGACGGCTTTGAATAAAAAGGGCATATAGTTTTGTATTTTGACAGAAAAATATGTGACGCTAGAAAGAAGTGTCTCCAATTATTTAACAGTTTTCATTGTGCAGATGTGTTTATAATTTGAAAAAAGTTATTTTATGTTGTAATGCCGATATGGTTGAATTAAAGTTAAAAGCTGATATGTGAAAGCATACGAAGTAAAATATATTTTTTAAATTGTTATTTTCTATGTTAACAAAATGAACCTGCGTTTTGAACATCTTGGTAATTTTTTGGGTTTTTTTTCAACAGCTTGGTAATCTTCTCTTTTAGGCCTTTGGCAACCGTGTACATAAATTCCGTGATATTTCAGCATCATATTTTTGATAGTTTAGAATTCAAACTTAGATTTCCTTGGAAATTTGATTTTTTATGGAAAATTAATTGAGTGTGTTTATCAGCTCAGTATGCTGCAAGTAATTAGTGTGTTTTTAGTGAGTGAAGACAGAACTTAAGCAGAAAGTGAAAGTGAAATTATTTTTATTTGATTTATTTATAAACCAGGTAAGTGCCCCACCCAGCTTAATTTTCTTTAATTGTGCAAATCTTTATTAAAGCTTACATATGTATATCTAAATACATTCAGAAATTGTCAAATGAAAATTTTATATACCGTGACACCGCCCACTTTTCTACAAATTTATTAATTGATTTTGCAATATCTCCATAATATAGAAATAATTTTTTAGTATCGTTATTCTTTATACTTATTATGACAGAAATAATTTTTTGAAGTATGAAGTAAATATGAGTGGCCAACTACACGGTTAAAAAAATGAGCCTAAATTTTAAGCCCATCTAAAGTTTAAGCGATTTTTTTAAACTTTTTTTGGAATATTTTAATTTTTTTATTTATTTTTTCGGTTTAAAATTAAAACTTTTCGGTTTAAAATTAAAACTTTTTTGTTTAAAATTTTTGTTTTGTTTTCATTTATTTTTGAAAGCTTATTCAAGATTGAATTTTGCACACAAAATTTATGTGTGCGATGTAGCTCAGTGGTAGAGCAGACCGGCATGCTGCGGGGAGTCTTGGTTCGAGTCCCAGCCAACGGACTAAATATTATTTTTTCTTTAAAAAATTGTTAAAAAATTACTGGTTTAAAATTTAAACCCTATTCACTTAACGAATTTTCTTGAAAACTGGTCTAGTTTAAATTTGAAACCATATTTGGTTTGGTCATGTATGTAGTACAAAAAAATTTAAAATTTAGGCTCAAACCCACATTATACTGTATTTATTGATTGTTTGTTAAATTAACTACCATTTTCAGTCGGAACTCATAATGTATCGCCACAAATCTGGAGCTCAAAAGCGAAAAGAACGAGAACAGAAGAAAAAAATGAAAAAGAAATGGCAAAAAAACAAAAAACCCTTTTTGGATTTAGTTTCGGCAACTCAAATGCCGGGAAAATCGACGAAACACAGAATAATACTACTGATATTAGCCACGATCAAACACCTGAGAGAGATTTGCAGCTTATGACTTCTACAGCCAGTTCCAGTGTTAATATAAGCGCTCCGATTCTTCGGGAAATATAACTGAAGCTATGAGAAAAACTGAGAATCCCGAAAAAACCATTAACTCTAAAGACTGTTCTACAGAAATAATTGAAAAAGAGCCAATTTCTGACGGAGAAGATAAGGCTATAAAAACAAATTCACCAGACGCATCACAAAACGATCAACACTATCTCTACGATTACGATATTGGAACCTTAAAAACCGAGTTTGTGCCGCCCGATATAGTAAACGAAGTCGTTCGTCGTGGTCACGCGAAAATGCCTGCTTTTTTTCCACGTGATCGATTAAATGAGCCATTTCCGCTCTCGCTCCTATACATAACCTTCCCTAATGGTGAAATCGTCAATCGCGATTGGTTGGTATGGAGTAGCAGCATGGATGCATTTTACTGTTTACCTTGTCGATTACTAAATACTAATAAGCTAAATAGTTCTAAGCTTTGTAGTCCAGAAGGATATTCGAAACATCAATCATGGAAAAAATTGTATGACAAACTGCCAGGACACGAAAGAAACCCCGATCACGTTCAGTGCTTCCTTCAATGGCGCTCAACGCAACGTCGTATCCAGAATGACAGCTCACTTGATACACTTCTTGATGAGCATATTATCAGCAAAACTAAAAAATGGCAAGAAATCTTACAGCGGATTCTGCACACCATTATTTTCCTTGGTGAAAGAGGATTAGCTTTGAGAGGTGGAAGCAATCTTGTAGGAGAACCAAACAACGGTAATTTTTTGGGTATCCTGGAGCACATCAGCTATTACGATCCAATACTTCGCGAGCATTTGGAAAAAGTTAGATTCGCTCAACAAGAACACAAACGTCTCCAAGTGCATTATCCTTCTGCATCTATTCAGAATGAGTTCATAGATATTTGTGCTCAACACGTAATTTCAGTAATATTAGAAGAAAGAAAGAAGGCCAAATACTTTTCTATTATCGTCGATGCTACGACCGATACGAGTAATGACGAGCAAAACACTTTTGTTTTGCGATACCTTAATTTTAACTCTTTGAAAAAGACTTTTACTATCCAAGAACGATTTCTGTGTTTCGTCGATTACACTAAAAAAACTGGAGCAGAAATCCCCAATTTGATTTGTGATACTCTGGAAAAATATAACATTCCTTTGAAAGAATGTTGTGCGCAGGGATATGACAACGGTAGTAACATGAAAGGTGAAATTAATGGTGCACAAAGTCATATTATCAAGAAAAATCCGAAAGCCGTTTATTCGCCCTGCGCCGCTCACAGTCTGAACTTGTGCGGTGTCGTAGCTGTAGAATGTTGTACAGCCTCAATCACCTTTTTCGGAGTGGTTCAAAAGTGTTTTAACATATTCAGCAGTAGTGCAAAACGTTGGGAAATTCTCAAAAAACATGTACCAGGTTCACTTCACAAACTCTCAGACACAAGATGGTCTGCAAGAATCGACGCAGTCAAACCCTTTGCAAAACATCTCAAAGGATTGCAAAACGCTCTAGAAGAATTAACTAAATTCGATTTGACTACAGAAACTAGGAGTGATATAAACGGAGTCCTAATGTACATAACCAAGTTTGAGTGTATGCTCATGTCGTCGATTTGGTGCAAGATTTTGAGCTCCATCAATGAAAGAAGCGTTATTCTACAAGGCACAGACGTCACTGTCGATATTGAAGTAAAAAATCTTGACAGCTTACTCTCAGATTTACAAGTCATTCGTAACCAATGGGACAGCATTTTGCGTGAATGTGAGAACGTAGCCAGCGGATTAGATGTTTCAACATCCTTCCCTTTAACCAGAAAGAACAGACTCCGAATGTCTTCAGATGAACATCAACGAGATGCCATAACTGATTTCAAAAGGAACACATTTTTAGTCATAGTGGATTCAGTGATTTCAGGAATTTCTCGTCGATTTGAAGGCATGAAAAAGCTGAATACAACATTTGCTTTTTTATGGCAATTCCCAACGATGGAAGAAGACGAACTTCGAAATTATGCTACGATTTTTGTGAAAGTACATGAATTTGACGTTAAAAAGGGTTTAGAAGATGAAATAATCCATTTGAAACACATATACGAAACTAATTTTGAAATAGCCCTTACACCATTCAATTTGTTGAATGCAATTTTTTCTCAGGATTTACAAACGCTTTTTCCAAATATTTGTATCGCGCTGCGTTTATTTTGCACAATACCTGTCACAGTTGCTGGTGCTGAGCGCTCATTTAGTGTTCTTGCGAGGATAAAGAACTTTCAGCGCTCGTGCTCTGCACAAGATCGTGTTTCTGGGCTAGATACTCTTTGTATAGAATCTCGTTTAGCAAGGCAACTAGACTACAATGCTTTAATTCGGAATTTCGCCGCCAAAAAATCAAGAAAAGTTAATTTATAAGTTTAGCCACATATGTATAAAACCTTCTTGTATACATGTATTACTTTTAAATAAAAAATGAGTTCACTAAAAAAAAAATACTTCATATAGGGGGCCCGGAAATCCTGTCGACGGCCCTGCTTGTGGGGCATTTTAATGCTCACCCAAATGCGGCTGAAGAGCTAAGATATTACAATGTACCCAAAATATTACAATGTACTACGTAAAAAGTGGTGTTGGCGCACTATGACGCGAGCTACAGCCGGGAACACACATGTTCTGCTGAGCAATATATGTATTGCGGGTCGTGAAGACTGAATTTGTAGAAGGCGACAAAGCAACGTTTGAGCGTCGCTTGCCACTAACATATACCGTTCTCGCAGAACCGGCAATCCGTGAAATAAAGTGATCGATCTGGTCGCGTGTTTTCCGATCTGGCGATAGCCATGTGGCTTTACGGATCTTTTTATGCTTGAACCTGGTGCAGGATACGACCATGTTTCTTGCACCGGCGAAGTCAATCAGTCTGAATCCATTTGGCGAAGTCTCATCATGGAGGCTGAACTTTCCGACAGTGGAGCCAAATACACCCTTTTTACCCACCCTGGCGTTAAAGTCGCCAAGCACGACTTTGATATCATGACGGGGACAGCGCTCATAAGTTTCTTCTAATTTCGAATAGAATGCATCTCTTTCCACGCCGTCCTTGTCCTCGGTTGGTGCGTGCACGCAGATAAACGATATGGTGAAAAATCGTAGTTTAATTCGGATTGTGGCGAGACGCTCATTCACAGCTGTGACATGTTTTACAAATCTCTTTCCTACCACAAAACCGACGCCGAATCTGCGGTCATTAGTATGGCCGCTCCAGTAGACATTGCAGGTTCGGATGGTCTTATAACCTTGCCCCTTCCATCGCATTTCTTGTATAGCGGTGATGTCAGCTTTTGCCTTGTTTAGGACCTCAACTAGGCGGACATCGTCACCTTCCCTAGTAAGGGTTCGGACATTCCAAGAGCATGCCCTGATTTCATTAATCATAGTCCTAGTTCGTTTGCTGTGGTCGTTATCTGAAGAAAGATTTATCATATCCGAGGCTCGGTTGTTAGATCTCATTGGAATTTTTGTTTTATGTGGTGCGTCCCAAACCCTACGCACCACCCGTTTCTCGGTGAGTTGGATTTAAGATTTAAGAGAGACGCCCGCTTGCAGCTGCACCTCATGATGACAGACGCTGCTGTTGGAATCGCCTGACAAGCCCTTAAACCAATTATGTCGGAGTGGCCTTGTCAGGTTGTCGCTTTTTCACATCGAACGGGTGTTCAGTGGCTATCCAGAGAATACGTGTGCTTTCCCGGACGTAGTGAGCTGCTTGGACCACACATAAAAGAATCGCTCCGGCCATTCCCAGTTGAGTGGCGGTCAGAAGCTTTCCCCACTTGCGTGGACTTCTACATACGGCCCCACCCTCCTACCATCCTACCAACAAGGAAAAAACCTACCAGTTTTGGTAGGAAAAGCCCATATATCACATCCTTGTTTGCATTTACATTTTATTTACTTTTGCGCATTTCTCGCTTTTGACAGCGTTTCCATGAACTACATTACCGACGATGTGCGCCTGAATGTAAGCAACTTTTTCAAGCACATTCTATTGTGTAGACTGTAGACATTTCATTGTCTACATTGACATTCCATAGTGTAGACTTTAGATAGTAGATTGATATGCAAAACGACTTAACTTTGCAAATAAAGCAATATTATCGATTTTTTTTCTTCGTATAATGCATTACACTGGATCACAAATTCCAACTTTTTTTCTGCACCAGAGACGCCATAGTGAAATTCCTATGTAAAATCACCTCCTAATTCCGAAAATCAAAGTTATTTTTACTTGAATGGTACCGTTTTTGAGATATTTACGATTTACCGTTATTTCAAAAAACAAAAAAGATGGCTCCACTTAATCGTGTATATCTCAAGAACAAATTGAGCTATTCGAAAACGGTTTGAAAAATTTGAAAGCTTATAAAATTTACTATAATCAGTACATACAACACTTTGCTAGGTCCTGCAGATTCAAACATAGTGAACAATCATTACGGATTTTTTAAATTTTTTTTGTAAAAATATAAAAAAATTTGTACTTTGCGAGGAAGCATCTCGAAAACTTTTTGTTTTTTAGCAGATATTTCCCCCCCACTCTAAGCTCTGTTTTATTACAAAAAAAACAAGCTATCAGTGAACAAAATCGGTGAACTAATACAAAAGTTATAAGCATTCAAGTAAATATATCCATTTAATACTTAAGTACCCTAAAAATAATAGCATATGTACATATGGTTCTGTCTTAACTCTATGATCTTATTTTATAATTGAAAAAGTTATGTGTCTTGTTTTGACGCTTATTTAGATTAGGATCGGTTTCTCTTATGAGAAACCAACAGTAGTCGCCCATCATAGCGACTTCCCAGAATCCTTGATACCGACTTTCAATCACTTTCATTTGCTGGTGAAACCTTTCGCCATGCTCGTCACTTTCGTCGCCAAGATTTTGCGGGAAAATATTTAAGTGGGAGTGTAAGAAATGAATTTTTAAAGACATATTTACTCCTGAAAGAAAATAAAAAAGTAAATTAGATAAATACATAAGTGACACATTAGTATATAATTTTCTTCAAGCAAACCTGGCCAAAATGCGATCTTAAAAGATCTAGACACATATACGCCCTAAAAAGGAAGGAAATCTCCATATTAATAGGTGTTTTAACCGGGCACTGCCTTATTGGTAGGCACGCAGCAAGGCTAGGCGTTCCCTACCGACGATGCTGCAGGAGTTGCAAAGATGATGAGGAAGAGGAAACGGAGGGGTAGCGGTGTCGGTTAGGAGTGTCAGTCCCGGGTTTCGGCTATATGGAGAGTCCCGACAGCACTGGGATTTTCCATATGGCCGGGCCCCGGGACTGACTTTCCTAGTGTTTGGTGGTATCACAACGGGCCTTTTATTACTGGCCTAGGTGTGCCTTTGCGGCAGCCACTTCTACCTACCTATATAATTTTCTTAGGCTGGATTTATCTTTCAATTCAGAACAAATTTTTTGTTTATATTTTTCCCGTTCTTGTTTGTTCGGAACTGGACGATGAATTCAGATTTATGGCTATATATTCTCATGTAAATTTATGTAATATATAATTTATTATAATATGTTTTTTTATTTACCCATTTCCGCATAGTTTTTGATTAAGTCGTTCACTATCATCTCGTAGTTAGGACTTTTATGTTTGCTAAAAAAGAAGTAACGACCTTTTCAAAAGAATCCCACGCTGCTGCCTCCACTGGTGATAATAGTTCTTTGAAATGGTTATTGGTCATCATTTTCCTTATTTGCGGTCCCACAAAAATCCCTTCCTTTATTTTTGCTTCTGAAATCTCTGGGAAGATTGTCTTCAAATGATGAAAAGCTTCGCCTTCTTTGTCCAAAGCCTTCACAAAGTTTTTGATAAGGCCGAGCTTGATGTGGAGCGGAGGTAGAATTATTTTTTCCTTCTTTATAAGTGGAGAGTATTTTATGTTATCTACCCCAACTTGAAACTCGATTCGTTCTGGCCAATCCTTTATGATGTAGTGGTCTCTCCTAAATAGATAGTTTCAGAAATTAGTCAGCTATGCATTAAAAGGGAACAAATTCCTAATTTTTACAACGTACCTTTTTGTTCCGGTTTCCGAAGAAATCAATTCGACTCGGCATGTGGTGCATACAGTGTTCGGTGTCCATGGTTTTTCATTGTTTTTAGGCTCAATTCCAAAACACTTATAGTATGTAACACACGTCTCATACTTTTAACAATAAATTGACCGCAGATGAAACAGAACATATCTGGATCATTTGTACACTCAAACTCTCGCGCCCTTTTATTAATTTTTTATTTTTAAGTAAATGACGGGTTATAAACTGCAATTATAAACTGAACAGTATCCGGCGAGCCTTGCAGATATTATGAAGGAACAAGGCGCATGTACTCTTATTTATACTTAGATCCAGTAAAAATTCAAGCCTACCTAAACAAAAAGGTTCCCTAGTTCTACAAAGAAAACACGACACTAACAGCTTTTTGTATCTAATAACTTTTCGAAAATCTACCTGCTAACTAACTGATATACGAATACTAACACATATGTACCAGTAGGGTACTTAAGTATTAAATGGATATATTTACTTGAATGCTTATAACTTTTGTATTAGTTCATCGATTTTGTTCACTGATAGCTTGTTTTTTTGTAATAAAACAGAGCTTAGAGGGGGGGGGGGGGCAAAAATCTGCTAAAAAACAAAAAGTTTTCGAGATGCTTCCTCGCAAAGTACAAATTTTTTTATATTTTTACAAAAAAAATTTAAAAAATCCGTAATGATTGTTCAATATGTTTGAATCTGCAGGACCTAGCAAAAAGTGTTGTATGTACTGATTATAGTAAATTTTATTAGCTTTCAAATTTTTCAAACCATTTTGGAAGAGCTCAGTTTGTTCTTGAGATATACACGATTAAGTGGAGCCATCTTTTTTGTTTTTTGAAATAACGGTAAATCGTAAATATCTCAAAAACGGTACCATTCAAGTAAAAATAACCTTGATTTTCGGAATTAGGAGGTGATTTTACATAGGAATTTCACTATGGCGTCTCTGGTGCATTTTGGCTGTAAACCAGTGTTATCAGCGAAACCTGAACGATGGTGAAAATTTCAAAACCCCAACTCAACGGGAAGTTAATTCAAAATCCTAAGCAAAATCTCTGGAAATGAAATTTTTCAAAAATCTCTACCCATGCGCCACCTATCGGAATTATTTTTTTGTTATAGTGCGTTGGGGTAGAAAACAAACCGATTATGAAAATTTCAAGATCCTACCTCAACGGGAAGTTCGTTGAAAAACGAACTAATCGACACCGAAAACAGATCTTCGAATTTCTTAAATAGATTAAGTAATGCACCCGCTAAATATCAGTCAAATCGGTCCATAATTAGGATTTTCAGTTCAGCCCCGTAGCCGACGGTGGTGGTGACTGGAGGTGATCGTGGGGTCGCTAGCCCCGTACTCCCTATCCTTAAATTTCGGGAAAGCCTATTTTTAGGGGCCGCCTACAACTCAGTTTTTTCAATTTCCTTTCCATCGATGTATATTTCATTCAAAGTTTTCATGTGACGTATTTATATATAGATAGATAGATATAAAATAATAACCCTATTATGGTTGTCAAGTCAACATCAATTGCCACTTCGTATCAATATCAACATCAAGTCGTATCAATATCAACGTCGCATGAATGCAATTCTGGTATTTACTTCATCAATGTATTGACGTTGACAAGTCATCGATAATTTAGTAGCAAACCTACGATCCTTATATTTTTGACAAATGTTTATTTACAATTTGTTGTGCATATATTTCTGTTTTAGATTAAAACTTTTGTTTAAAGATGTTTTTTATGAAAGTTCAAGCTCAAGCGATGAGGAGGGAAGGAAATTTTTCTTCTCAGAGGAAGTGAAATGCGCCAAAGATCTGACATTCAATTTGCCAAATACGAAGTGAGTACTATAACTGCTCATTGCAATTTCTATTAGTGCATAACGTTACCCTAATATAGAAAGGCCCTAACTCATATTTTCTTAGCTCGAAGAATTACTCGAAAAAACTGAATGTAAAGTAAACCAAAGCAACGATGGCTTGTTCGAAAAGACAAATATCACCAGCAACTTGATTGAAAATGAAAAATGAGCTAGGGCCTTTCTATATTAGTGTAACGATAAGTGAAAATTACAGGCTAAATATAAAAAACTTCTTTCTAAACTTGAAGATATTAGTGGATGATTAAATTTCCCAACAACGACTCCTCTACATCCTAGAGCGGTGTGTACTAATGGAAAATATAATCGAATTGTTAGATGTTTGCTAAATTGTATCAACCACCTTTCATGTTTATGTTAAATTTATTTCAGATTTGTTGATTATTTTCGGTTAGGTAAAGATGCTTTTAAATACGTTCTGGAGAATAGTACCATCGACGAAAGTAGGGAAACGACCAATAATTATTTCTAATGAAATAACGTAGGCAACTACGCTACGGTTTTTGGCACAAGGCTCATACCAAGTTGGTGTTGGAAATGATTTCAACTTGGCCTTATCTCAACCCACCGTGTCAGCAATATTGGCTGAAACACTTGAAGCTCTGGAGCAGGTAATATGCCCCCTGCTTATAAGATTCGAAATGTCCGAGAAGGAGCAGACAGAAGCAAAGAAGCACTGCCTTCAAAAGGCCGGGCTCCCCGGCGTAATAGCATTTAATGCAGTTGCAATATCCTGCCATTGCGACTTAAAATTATTGGGAACTGTCCCTTTGGAAAAGCCTTTTGTAAGGGTATAATTCAGAACTATTTTACCAAATTTTTACAGCAGAATATTTATTTGAGCGCTTGTCGTCACCAAAAACTGTGTTGACAAGTTTTATGTTGACACGTCAATAGTATTCTATTGTTGTCGTCAATACCAAAATACTATCAACAGCTGTCAGCTGATGACGGCAATGCCAATTCGGACGCATCGACACTATTTAAAATGTTTTTATTAGGTCGCTTTCGTCGTTCTTGTGCCCGGATTTTTGCATTCGATTTTGAACCAACTTCCTGTTGCGCTAGGGTCTTGAAATTTTCACCACAGTTCAGGTCGCGGTGACAATGCAATATTATGAAAAAAAATTCCGATAGGTGACGCGTTGGTCGCTATATTTTCAAAAATCGCATTTATGGACCGATTTGGCTGAAATTCGGAACATGTATTACTACTATGAAAATAAATATTTTCCTTAAAAAAAATCCGCTAGGTGGAGCTGAGATCGGGGTAATAAAAACTGAAAGTCCTAATTATGGACCGATTTAGCTAATATTTAGCGTGTGTATTACTTAATCAATTTCCAAATGTTCAAAAAAAATTGGGCCCGCTAGGTGGCGCGTGAGTCGCTCTATTTAAGAAATGCGAAGGTCTGTTTTCGGTGTCGATTAATTCGTTTTTCAACGAACTTCCCGTTGAGGTAGAATCTTGAAATTTTCATCATCGTTTAGTTTTCTGCCCCCACGCAATATAACAAAAAAAATAATTCCGATAGGTGGCGCACGGGTAGAGATATTTGAAAAGTTTCATTTCCAGAGATTTTGCTTTGGATTTTGTACTAACTTCCCGTTGAGCTGGGGTTTTGAAATTTTCACCATCGTTCAGGTTTCGCTGACAATGCATTATACGAAAAAAAACAATCCAAAATATTGCTTTAATTGCAAAAGTCCCATTTATCGGTCTATCTTCCTTATTGCTATCTGAATATATCGTACACATGCTATAATGCGCATGCTATAATGCGTTTTCAGCGCCATCTGTATATAAATAGCATCGAAATTTCAAATATTTGGATTTCACTTACATACATTTAGGCGCAGTCATGATGTATTTTATATTGCTTAAAAAAGAGTAATTTTATTCATGTAACCATAAAAACACCGCGTAAAGCGTGTAAACGTAGAAAATTACCGAATGCGTAAATGAACTGTCAAAATTTTTATGGAACGAAGTTTACACAAATTAGGTAAACTTCCGCGAGGAGTTTAGTGTGTAAACACCTCGAAAATTTACCCAATTCGATGACGCTGTTCGACATGCAGTTTTTCAAAGCAGTCAATGCACACTAGACAAAAATAGAAGAATATGCTAAAAAATGGGTCAAAAATTAAATTAATGGGAATTTCAAAATTAAAAGTATTCATATAAATTTATCTATAGCGTTCATCTAACTGAGCTGTTAAATGTATACATTTACGCTTTCGTTAATATCCAATTACAATCTTAGAAATTTTCACAGACTCACTACTAAAAAGTATAAAATAAAAAATAGCATTTAATGCAGTTGCAATATCCTGCCATTGCGTCTTAAAATTATTGGGAACTGTCCCTTTGGAAAAGCCTTTTGTAAGCGCAGGATTTTGTTTTAGTTCTAAAACAAGCCGCGCAAATTGGTTGTTGTTTGTTATTTTCATTTTTCTTTCTTTTAAGCTGACACGAGTAAGCCTCGATTTAGAAGAGTACGATTGTGAAGTGGAGTATATAGCCGGTAAAGAAAATCATATCTCGGATGCCTTACCCCGCATAACTATTACAAATTTAAAAGATATGTCAGTGGAAGCAAGCAAAATATTTAAAATAACAACAAGATCAGCAGCTAAAAAGACCAGAGATAAAACTGAAATTAAAGAAAGTCACAAAGAGAACCCCAAAATTTACGAAGCGCTAAATAAATTTGAAGTAAAAATGTGTAGCAATGTTGATACAAGCAACCTAATTGTTGAGGACAAGATTGACTTAGGACAATTCTTTACCAGGCTCGAACGAGAAGCCGGCAATTTAGGACTTGTACAAACACAGTTGTCCTTAGGGGACAAATTGTTTAAAAGTAATTATACTGCAGTAGGCAAATTTATAGAAATGGGTAATAAAGTTCTCAAAACGCTAATAATCGCTCTAACCCCAGAAGTTATATACGTGAGAAATCCCGGGAAAATTAAAGAAATTCTGCACAAATATCATGACGATCCTATCAGTGGTGGCCACCCAGGAATGAATCGCATGACAGATAAAATCAAGCAGAAGTATAGCTGGCTTAATATGAAAAACGACATAAGAAAATACATAAAAAACTGCATCCACTGCAAGAAAAATAAGACCAATAAGCATATAAAAGAACCAATGACAATAACGGACACACCTCCGAAGGCATTTGATATTGTACAAATCGATACAGTCGGACCATTACCGAAATCGATAAATGGAAACGAAAATGCAATTACCATCATATGTGATCTAACCAAATACTTGGTAGCGATCCCAGTTCCAAGCAAAGACGCAGCAACAGTCGCTAAAGCCGTGTTCGAAAACGTCATTTTGATTTATGGACGCATGAATACGATAATGACAGACATGGGCACAGAATACAAAAACAACTTATTCATAGAATTGTGTCAACTATTGAAAATAAAGCATAAAACGTCAACACCGTACCATCACCAATCTCTGGGTACTGTAGAACGCATTCACCGGACATTCAATGAATATATACGTTCATACATATCCAGTGCCAAAGACGATTGGGATGAATACCTCAGGTATTTCACGTATTGTTACAATAAGACGCCATCGACCACACATAAATATTGTCCATTTGAATTAATATTTGGGAAAAACCCACCGAATCATGAATTTTTAAAAGAAAATAAAATCAGCCCATTATACAACCACGAAGCTTATGACAAAGAAGTAAAGTATAGGCTTCAAACAGCACAACAGAGAGCTAGGAAATTAGTCCAAGAGGCTAAAGAAAAACAAAAATTAAATTATGATAAAAGTAGGTATAGTAAGGAAATAAACATAGGAGATTTAGTATTAGTTAGAGAAGAATCATCCCATAAGTTAGAAAATAGATATAAAGGATACTACAAAGTTAAAAATATCGGTGAGAACAACAATTTTACTTTATTACCGCATAGTATAGGAAATAGGAATAAAAACACTAAAGAAATTATAATTCATAAGAATAGACTTAAAGCAATGTAACTACACTAATAATAAGAAAAAAAAAACACAACCAAACATTAACACTCATCTATCCATTTTAATAAACAGTCACACAAACAAAATACAACATATCATGTTCAAAATACACAAAAAAAAATTAAACCAGTCAGTACAATAAATACACAGGTGAAACGAATGTAAACAAAATAAAGTAAGAAAACCTTTTTCCGACTGCATAGTAAACGATAAGCTAAGTGGGTCAAACATTTTATTACCTAATAATTAACTGTTACTCAATAAGTCATTGAATAGAATACTCATTAACCAAAATGTATGAGCATTCTTTTAAAGAGAGGAGGTGTAGTATGACAGCTAAGCAAAATAAAATGTTCACAGTTCAATATACTTTTGGCAATAACTAGGCCAAAGTATTCAAATCAAATTAGCTGCGCTGCACTTCTCCAATAACATAAACTCGATTTAACCCATATATATGTTTGTATGCAAGCACAACAACGTAGATTCATAAGCATGACTAACCACTTGAAAGTGTAAGTTTGTAAATTAGATTACTCATAAGGTAGAGTGTAAGCATATAAAAGAACGGCGATGAGCCGAATAAATCATTCCAATTTTAAGACTCAACTCTTGTGTTTTAATTGCGGAATCTTGTGGGGCATTTTAATGCTCACCCAAATGCGGCTGAAGAGCTAAGATAATACTCAATCGTACCCAAAATATTACAATGTACTACGTAAAAAGTGGTGTTGGCGCACTATGACGCGAGCTACAGCCGGGAACACACATGTTCTGCTGAGCAATATATGTATTGCGGGTCGTGAAGACTGAATTTGTAGAAGGCGACAAAGCAACGTTTGAGCGTCGCTTGCCACGTACATATACCGTTCTCGCAGAACCGGCAATCCGTGAAATAAAGTGGTCGATCTGGTTGCGTGTTTTCCGATCTGGCGATAGCCATGTGGCTTTATGGATCTTTTTATGCTTGAACCTGGTGCAGGATACGACCATGTTTCTTGCACCGGCGAAGTCAATCAGTCTGAATCCATTTGGCGAAGTCTCATCATGGAGGCTGAACTTTCCGACAGTGGAGCCAAATACACCCTATTTACCCACCCTGGCGTTAAAGTCGCCAAGCACGACTTTGATATCATGACGGGGACAGCGCTCATAAGTTTCTTCTAATTTCGAATAGAATGCATCTCTTTCCACGCCGTCCTTGTCCTCGGTTGGTGCGTGCACGCAGATAAACGATATGGTGAAAAATCGTAGTTTAATTCGGATTGTGGCGAGACGCTCATTCACAGCTGTGACATGTTTTAAAAATCTCTTTCCTACCACAAAACCGACGCCGAATCTGCGGTCATTAGTATGGCCGCTCCAGTAGACATTGCAGGTTCGGATGGTCTTATAACCTTGCCCCTTCCATCGCATTTCTTGTATAGCGGTGATGTCAGCTTTTGCCTTGTTTAGGACCTCAACTAGGCGGACATCGTCACCTTCCCTAGTAAGGGTTCGGACATTCCAAGAGCATGCCCTGATTTCATTAATCATAGTCCTAGTTCGTTTGCTGTGGTCGTTATCTGAAGAAAGATTTATCATATCCGAGGCTCGGTTGTTAGATCTCATTGGAATTTTTGTTTTATGTGGTGCGTCCCAAACCCTACGCACCACCCGTTTCTCGGTGAGTTGGATTTAAGTTACACATTTATATAGCGAGCCGCTTGATCCAAGACAGACGCCCGCTTGCAGCCGCACCTCATGATGACAGACGCTGCTGTTGGAATCGCCTGACAAGCCCTTAAACCAATTATGTCGGAGTGGCCTTGTCAGGTTGTCGCTTTCTCACATCGAACGGGTGTTCAGTGGCTATCCAGAGAATACGTGTGCTTTCCCGGACGTAGTGAGCTGCTTGGACCACACATAGAAGAATCGCTCTGGCCATTCCCAGTTGAGTGGCGGTCAGAAGCTTTCCCCACTTGCGTGGACTTCTTCATACCATCCTACCAACAAGGAAAAAACCTACCAGTTTTGGTAGGAAAAGCCCATATATCACATCCTTGTTTGCATTTACATTTTATTTACTTTTGCGCATTTCTCGCTTTTGACAGCGTTTCCATGAACTACATTACCGACGATGTGCGCCTGAATGTAAGCAACTTTTTCAAGCACATTCTATTGTGTAGACTGTAGACATTTCATTGTCTACATTGACATTCCATAGTGTAGACTTTAGATAGTAGATTGATATGCAAAACGGCTTAACTTTGCAAATAAAGCAAATAAAGCAATATTATCGATTTTTTTTCTTCGTATAATGCATTGTCAGCGAAACCTGAAGGATGGTGAAAATTTCAAAACCTCAACTCAACGGGAAGTTAATTCAAAATCCTAAGCAAAATCTCTGGAAATGAAATTTTTCAAATATCTCTACCCATGCGCCACCTATCGGAATTATTTTTTTGTTATAGTGCGTTGGGGTAGAAAACAAACCGATTATGAAAATTTCAAGATCCTACCTCAACGGGAAGTTCGTGGAAAAACGAATTAATCGACATCGAAAACAGATCTTCGAATTTCTTAAATAGATTAAGTAATGCACCCGCTAAATATCAGTCAACTCGGTCCATAATTAGGATTTTCAGTTCAGCCCCGTAGCCGACGGTGGTGGTGACTGGAGGTGATCGTGGGGTCGCTAGCCCCGTACTCCCTATCCTTAAATTTCGGGAAAGCCCCTAAAAATAAACCGCCTACAACTCAGTTTTTTCAATTTCCTTTCCATCGATGCATATTTCATTCAAATCGGTCAAAAGGTTCGCTCACAGGAGGTTCCTAAAGTTTTCATGTGACGTATTTATATATAGATAGATAGATATAAAATAATAACCCTATTATGGTTGTCAAGTCAACATCAATTGCCACTTCGTATCAATATCAACATCAAGTCGTATCAATATCAACGTCGCATGAATGCAATTCTGGTATTTACTTCATCAATGTATTGACGATGACGTGTCATCGATAATTTAGTAGCAAACCTACGATCCTTATATTTTTGACAAATGTTTATTTACAATTTGTTGTGCATATATTTCTGTTTTAGATTAAAACTTTTGCTTAAAGATGTTTTTTATGAAAGTTCAAGCTCAAGCGATGAGGAGGGAAGGAAATTTTTCTTCTCAGAGGAAGTGAAATGCGCCAAAGATCTGACATTCAATTTGCCAAATACGAAGTGAGTACTATAACTGCTCATTGCAATTTCTATTAGTGCATAACGTTACCCTAATATAGAAAGGCCCTAACTCATATTTTCTTAGCTCGAAGAATTACTCGAAAAAACTGAATGTAAAGTAAACCAAAGCAACGATGGCTTGTTCGAAAAGACAAATATCACCAGCAACTTGATTGAAAATGAAAAATGAGTTAGGGCCTTTCTATATTAGTGTAACGATAAGTGAAAATTACAGGCTAAATAAAAAAAACTTCTTTCTAAACTTGAAGATATTAGTGGATGATAAAATTTCCCAACAACGACTCCTCTACATCCTAGAGCGGTGTGTACTAATGGAAAATATAATCGAATTGTTAGATGTTTGCTAAATTGTATCAACCACCTTTCATGTTTATGTTAAATTTATTTCAGATTTGTTGATTATTTTCGGTTAGGTAAAGATGCTTTTAAATACGTTCTGGAGAATAGTACCATCGACGAAAGTAGGGAAACGACTAATAATTATTTCTAATGAAATAACGTAGGCAACTACGCTACGGTTTTTGTCACAAGGCTCATACCAAGTTGGTGTTGGAAATGATTTCAACTTGGCCTTATCTCAACCCACCGTGTCAGCAATATTGGCTGAAACACTTGAAGCTCTGGAGCAGGTAATATGCCCCCTGCTTATAAGATTCGAAATGTCCGAGAAGGAGCAGACAGAAGCAAAGAAGCACTTCCTTCAAAAGGCCGGGCTCCCCGGCGTAATAGCATTTAATGCAGTTGCAATATCCTGCCATTGCGACTTAAAATTATTGGGAACTGTCCCTTTGGAAAAGCCTTTTGTAAGGGTATAATTCAGAACTATTTTACCAAATTTTTACAGCAGAATATTTATTTAAGCGCTTGTCGTCACCAAAAACTGTGTTGACAAGTTTTATGTTGACACCCGTCAATAGTATTCTATTGTTGTCGTCAATACCAAAATACTATCAACAGCTGTCAGCTGATGACGGCAATGCCAATTCGGACGCATCGACACTATTTAAAATGTTTTTATTAGGTCGCTTTCGTCGTTCTTGTGCCCGGATTTTTGCATTCGATTTTGAACCAACTTCCTGTTGCGCTAGGGTCTTGAAATTTTCACCACAGTTCAGGTCGCGGTGACAATGCAATATTATGAAAAAAAAATTCCGATAGGTGACGCGTGGGTCGCTATATTTTCAAAAATCGCATTTATGGACCGATTTGGCTGAAATTCGGAACATGTATTACTACTATGAAAATAAATATTTTCCTTAAAAAAATTCCGCTAGGTGGAGCTGAGATCGGGGTAATAAAAACTGAAAGTCCTAATTATGGACCGATTTAGCGTGTGTATTATTTAATCAATTTCCAAATGTTCAAAAAAAAATTGGGCCCGCTATGTGGCGCGTGAGTCGCTCTATTTAAGATGCGAAGATCTGTTTTCGGTGTCGATTAATTCGTTTTTCAACGAACTTCCCGTTGAGGTAGAATCTTGAAATTTTCATCATCGTTTTCTGCCCCCACGCAATATAACAAAAAAAATAATTCCGATAGGTGGCGCACGGGTAGAGATATTTGAAAAGTTTCATTTCCAGAGATTTTGCTTTGGATTTTGTACTAACTTCCCGTTGAGCTGGGGTTTTGAAATTTTCACCATCGTTCAGGTTTCGCTGACAATGCATTATACGAAAAAAACAATCCAAAATATTGCTTTAATTGCAAAAGTCCCATTTATTGGTCTATCTTCCTTATTGCTATCTGAATATTTCGTACACATGCTATAATGCGTTTTCAGCGCCATCTGTATATAAATAGCATCGAAATTTCAAATATTTGGATTTCACTTACATACATTTAGGCGCAGTCATGATGTATTTTATATTGCTTAAAAAAGAGTAATTTTATTCACGTAACCATAAAAACACCGCGTAAAGCGTGTAAACGTAGAAAATTACCGAATGCGTAAATGAACTGTCAAAATTTTTATGGAACGAAGTTTACACAAATTCGGTAAACTTCCACGAGGAGTTTAGTGTGTAAACACCTCGAAAATTTACCTAATTCGATGACGCTGTTCGACATGCAGTTTTTCAAAGCAGTCAATGCACACTAGACAAAAATAGAAGAATATGCTAAAAAATGGGTCAAAAATTAAATTAATGGGAATTTCAAAATTAAAAGTATTCATATAAATTTATCTATAGCGTTCATCTAACTGAGCTGTTAAATGTATACATTTATGCTTTCGTTAATATCCAATTACAATCTTAGAAATTTTCACAGACTCACTACTAAAAAGTATAAAATAAAAAAATAGGATAAAAAAATATTTTTAATTTAAAATGTTTTTAAAATGAACTAAAAACTGGAAAATAATTTCCTCTCTGTCTACATAGATTCTTCACCACGTAAAGCTTATCCGGAACATTTGTGAGTGGGAATTCCTATGGGTATTAAATAGTACTTGGAGTTTGAAATGTATAAAAACATTTGGCGCTTGCTATATCGTGAAAAGATGTTTTTTTAGGAAAGCTCATATCGGTAATAAGATTATTAGAAGTTAATGCGAACCATCTCTAGCGTGCGCCAATGTTTTTATACATTTCAAACTCCAAGTACTATTTAATACCCATAGGAATTCCCACTCACAAATGTTCCGGATAAGCTTTACGTGGTGAAGAATCTATGTAGACAGAGGGGAAATTATTTTCCAGCTTTTAGTTCATTTTAAAAACATTTTAAATTAAAAATATTTTTTTATCCTATTTTTTTATTTTGACAAAGTTGACAACCGTAATAGGGGTGAATATATACCCACCTATGCGTATGAGCGACACTTTTGTTCAAACCAAATGCATATGCTAAGACGGCCAAGTGCGAAAATACCGAAGATGGTGGTAACTGGAGGGGGTCGTGGGGTCGCTAGCCCCGATCCCCCTCCTTAAATTTCTGGGACGCCTCTGAAAAAAACCGCTTATACCTCAGTTTTTTCAATTTCCTTTCCACCGATGCATATTTCATTCAAATCGGCAAACGGTTCGCTCACAGGGGGTTCCTAAAGTTTTTATGTGGCGTATTTATATGTATATAGATCAGACCTGTTAACTAATGATTAAAAAAATGTATCATTATTAATTACATGGTAAGGTAATCAGAAATGTTTTTAATCATTAATTGCCAGTAGCTACACAATATTAATGATTAATTTTAATTAATTAAAAAAAATGTATTAATTAATGATTAAAAAAACTTTAGTTTCATGATTAACATAAAAATTTCTAATTTTTTTCAATGCATTTTAATTACATCTTTAAATTGATTAACGTAATTAAATGATTATTTTTGATTATTTTTAATTATGTGATTAATTTGATTAACGTAATTAAATGATTATTTTTGATTAATTTTAACCCATTAACGCCGGGTTATAGTACCCGTGGACCGATTGTCATGATTTTTCATGGACCAGTTAATTTTGGCCTCTATATGCTAAAAAATATTTTTTAAATTTTTTTTATGCCACGCCCATTTCCCAACCTGTACTTTAAAAAGTACAGCCGGCGTTAGTATGCACACTCCTCAGTGTAAATTAGGGGGTCTTGCCCTAGGGAAGTGATGATTAAATCCGAATTTGTTACATCTTTTCTTTCATAATTATACCACAATAGATCCTCAACTGCTTCTTGGAGACCTCTAAAGCTATTTTTCTCACGGAAAGTTTTTTTGTCCTGTACTACAGAAATTTCTGAATACGGTAGAAAAAAGCAAAAAATGTATACTATATACGCCGGCTGTACTTTTTAAAGTACACCAAATTTTGGAGCGTAAAAAAATGTATAAAACTGAACTTATCGCAAAAATATTGTTTTTAGTATTCTTACTAATGCTTTTCTATACACGTTTTCAATAAATAAAGATATTTAAATAGTCACAGTTTCAGGGACGGATCCCGAAATTTTCACCAAAATCTGAACTATATAAAAAAAAAATGAAGGAAGAGGTTTGAAAAATTGGTGATTTTAACCGTTGGGAAAAATTACACAGAAACACAAAATACAAATAATAACTTGGCTGACAATTTGACAAGACCTATCTAGAAACATGTAAATCGACGTTCTGAATCCGAATACAAGGTCGGTTTGGCCAATACATGAAAGTTTACACAAAGTTCAGGATAATTAATCAAAGTTCACGGCGATCAAAATTTTCAACTTTTTTACCAAAATTTTTAGAAAGTTTTTGAGTTCGCAGTTTGGCTGCCCAATCACTTTTAGTAAAACAGTGTGCAAGTGTAAACTCGATCAAAAATTTCCCTAATTTTCTAAAGTTTTTATGTCAAAGGTATTGAGTATTTTCTTCTATACAAAAGTTACAAAATTTACTTTTGCACATATGGAAGAAAATATCTAAGACCCTTTTCAAGGAAGAATATACTCAACACCCTTGACTTAAAAAAGCTATCCCCGAGCTTGCATATTGTTGTACTAAAATTGATTTGGGTATAAAACCACTCAAAACATTTCTAGAAACTCTGCTAAAAAAGTTGCAAACTTTGATGGCCGTTTTTCGCGCTTTCATTAATTATCCTGCACTTGCTGCCATTTATGGTATTTAAAATAGTTTTTATACAAATAGGTTTATGTTGGTATTTGCATTCTTTTGGAAGTTTTAATGATTGATTTAGATACATGTAAGCTTTCATAAATAAAAAAGGTTTTATAAAATATATTTGCAAAAAGAGTAGATAATCAAAAGCTTTCTAAACCACCTTCATATGCAAAATCCTTTTGCGAGACACTGTATTTGAGTTTCATCGAAATCATTTCAATGTAAATAAGCAAACATGCTAGTACATACGTAAATATTCATACAGCAGTGACTAAGCCTGCATTGCATTGCATTGGCATACAAACATACATATCAGCAGGCATGACCGCCTGCACCAATCAATCATCATACAATGCTGCTGTGGTTGACAAAACACTTCACTTAAATACTTTTTCTTTACACCTACGATTCGGAATAACCGAAGCAAAATCGTAAGCTCTACGAACCTGAACAGGTCGTCGCAAAAAAAGTACTTAAGCGGAACAGTTTTCTAATTAGATCAACTAGAATTATAAAAAGTGAAGCGATAAAGTGTAAATAAAGTGCAAAAAATAATTCTAATTTGTGTACGTACTGTTACATATTGTATACGTATTTGAAATTCCGTTTGTGAGTTTTTAGTAGTCGTGTGAGTTTTCTTAGTAGTTGCGAAATTTCAGTAAGTGGAAAAATGCGTCCAGCGAAAATAACTTCATTTTTCAAGCACAAAAACATTGCTAAGAAACCGGAGAGTTTGGAGCAGCCTGTTGAACAACCCGATGAAGCAACGCCAGCAAAACAATCAAAACGAGACGAGACAGAGATAGCAGAGTTCGATGTAAGTATAGTGATAGAACTTTTGGAAAAAGTGTCGTTATCGAGTACTCGTTAAAAGTGCTCATTAAAAGAGTATCGATACGAGTACTCATTGAAAGTATCGATACTTATACTTGTAATTAGTAAAAAGTATCGAGTATTCTCTATACTGCAAGTAACTAAGATGCAGACTCTCAACCATGCAATATTTGAACAAAGGCGTTGTGTTTTGAATGTTGATTTTCATTAAATGTAGCTGGTTTAGTGCTTCTCAATGTATGTAGATAAGTTCTTGTTAACACTTTTTAGTGGATATTATTTTAAATATAATCGTAATTCACACTGATAAGTTTCCAGTGTTTGAATTAGTCAGTTCTAATGACCTTCTTAATTGAGTGACGTTTTAGTAATTCAAGTCTTAACTTGTATAAGCTAAATGTTTGAAATTGATTTATTTTTTTCCCAATTTGCAGAAGGGGCAAATGTTGCTTAATAGAGAAAATGACGTGGATCGCTTTTGTCGAAGAACCTTGGACGATGAAGAAAAGTATCAACTGCTAGCAAATGTATGGACACCAGCCGCCTCTTTTGCATTTCCAGCATCGAAGATCGGCGATTGTAATCGTAAATTTCAGCTGTCCTGGCTACAAACATATCCGTGGCTGTCATACTCAGCAGTCGAAGATGCAGCGTATTGCAAATGGTGCATCATATTTGCAAAAGAGGAAGTTGGGAAAGGTAGTCATCAAAATTCAAACGTGTTGATTAAAACCGGTTTTAAAAATTGTAAGAAAGCTCTAGACAAATTCAAATACCACGCGGAAACTAAGTATCACGACTACGCCCGTATCGATGCGAGCAACTTTCATCTTATCTATGCAAAAAAAGGACAACATCATTAGTGACATTGATTTAAGCCGAAAGAAATTGCAGATCGAAAACAGAAAAAAGTTGGTTCCGATTATTCGTGCAGTTTTATTTTGTTGTCGACAAGGAATAGTCCTTCGAGGTCGTCGAGATGATGGTCCTGTGTCAATGGAGATGCCGGAAGAAAACGATGGAAATTTCAGAGCTCTTCTACGTTATGCAGTAGAGTGCGGGGATGATTTGTTACGTAACCACTTATTGACAGCTGGAGCTAATTCAACCTACTTAAGCTATAAAACACAAAATGAAATTATTGAGGCTGGGCGGGACATAATTACAAATGTAATAGTAAATCGTATAAATGAGACAAGGTGTTTTGCAGTCACAGCTGACGAAACGACTGACATAAGTGGTATAGAGCAATTTTCGATTGGAGTTCGGTATGTCCAAAAAGGTGCAGCAAAACACGTCATACGGGAAGATTTCCCCTGTTTTGTACCCGTGGAGGATGTGACAGGTGCAGGGCTGGCCAATACCCTGCTAACAACTTTGAAGAAACTTGGTATTGAGATTCAATACATGAAAGGGCAAGGTGAACTAGTAGTAGTAATATACTACGATCTTATAATTATAAATTGAGGAATCGCGAAATAAACATATTACGAATAATGTTCTTTTTTGCAGGTTATGATGGGGCTCGAGCTATGAGTGGTGAGTTTAAGGGATGTGCAGCTATAGTACAAAATTCGGGTTTGGATGCACCTTATCTCCATTGCGCAAACCACAGTTTGAATCTGGCTATTTGTCACGCATGTGACATTGCACCGATTCGCAACTGCTTAGGGACGGTAAAAAAAGCGGTCAGTTTCTTTCGAAATTGCAACAAAGCTGGCATCATATTAAAGCAACACATAGTTGCATCAAAAACTGGTGCCAAGCAAACTCGTCTTTTGAAATTTTGCGAAACGCGTTGGATCGAACACCTTGCATCACTCAACCTGTTTTACGATAGCATAGAATTTATTGCATCCGCTCTAGAAGAAATGGACGAGCTGAAAGTAAAGTCTGATGGCGTGCAGCCAAATGAGCTACTTGCTGCAATTCAAACACCGCAGTTCATAATTTCGTTGACAGTGCTCAAACCTATCTTCGGATTGACTAAAAATTTGAGTCTCAATTTACAGAAAGAAGACTGTGACTTGAGTGATTGCATTGAATATGCTAATAATGTCCATGACGAAATAAGGGACATGCGTACCAAAGCAGATGAAACATTCAGAGAAATTTTCGAATCAGCGACACACATTGCTCAATTGATTGGCACCATACTGACTGTTCCTCGACGAGCAGGACGTCAGAGAAATCGAGACAATTATGGTGGAGATGCTGAAGAGTACTATAGGCGTTCAATCTACATCCCATTCTTGGACAAGTACTCTGAGGAGCTAGAATCGCGATTTTTAAAGCAGCGAGATCTACTTTCCAAGCTACAAAATGTTATTCCAACAAAATGTGCAGAGATCGACGAAGCTGAAATAGACAGGTCCTGTCTATCTGTGCTTTGACTTGATTATTTTTGATTAAATTTATATATGAATTTCCTGTTGTTTTTAACAAAGAAAAAAGTACATTATGTACAACGCTGTATAAATGTGAACAGTCCCAATCTAGTAATATTAAGGAAGTATGTACATATAAATACATATTTTCATACTTAAAAAAAGCGTAAAGAACCTGAGGAAACACTAAGATATTTCAAGGATGCCGTTGGTAGCCTATTCAATAAAGGAATGATACATCTCTTATTGTTTCGTAATTTAGCTAGTACTTGGTAGTTATGGTAGGCGGCAGTGGCTGCTAGTAGACAGACTAGCATACATAGGTCCCGTTGTGATACCACGCGGATCTGAATGAATGTCTTCATTCTAGATAATTCGCCGAGATTGTAGAAAATATCAGACCCTAGTATTTCACTGTTTCAGGTTCCTCCTCGTCTCTGTAGCCTTTGCAGAAGTCATTAAAGGGAACACCCAAGCTTTTTGCATGTCTACCTAAGCCTATGCCCTGTGAGAAGTCCCATAAGTAAAATAGCTCCTCCCTTTCGAGTTTTAGTATTTCCTAGTGAACAGGGCCAGCTCTGTTTTGCCGGTTAACACCTAGACCTTTTGCAAGTCCACTTTTCGACTAACCAAAGGTTTCTTTGCATAATGTTACACCGCGTTTGTAGATATTTTCTCCAAGGAGGTCCGCGTACGCTATTACTTTAGATCCCCCTACACCCCCAGGGTGCGGCGTACTTCTATTGAAAACCTTGTTCACCGAGGCCCGACAAGATCGAGTGCACAATGTCGTCAGGGCTGTCGTAATCGCTTCCGGCGTGACGTTATTGAAGCACCTTCAATGTTCATAAAGGCTATTGGTAATTCCATGGTAGATAAGGATTTTTCGATGTGCTTAACCATATCATGTAGCGCTATTTTTATAGATCCACGTTTCATATATGCATGCTGCGATTATGCGATTTTGCCCTCTACCTTATCCCTAACGTAGGTCTTAGTTAGCCTCTCCAGTACCTCCAGTTGGTAGGACGGCAGACTGGGAAACCTAAAATCCTTTAGGCCAACATGAGACGTTCTACCAGCCTTAGGGTTTGGAATGTAATTACTTACTTACTCTTAGAACCCGCTTATATAGCTAGCAACCAAGGGATGCTCAATTCCATTGATTGCTGAAGTTGTACGGGCGATATCCGATCTAGACCCGGTGCTTGAAACGCTTGAATGACCCGATGGCCCATTAAATTCTTTTATTAATTAGGTACTGCAATAGGTCGTGTACCCAAATTCGGTTGATTCCTAAGAGAGCTTTCCGCTTCTGGAAAGTTTGTCCTAAGGAGAAGTTGCGGCGTTTCATCCCCAGTATTTCGTCGCTCCCAACGAAGACTAATACGGTTCAGTTAGCGTGGAACACTAACACGGTTCGTTCTCTGCGTCGAAGACTAACACACTTCGTTCTCTACGTGGAAGACTAACACACTTCAGTTTTCTGCGTCGAAGACTAAAACAGTTCAGTTCTATGCCAACTGGGACGGATTGGTGTCCCGAAACAAATGGTGGTACTTCCATATACCCCGACGGCTCGAAGTTGGACGGCAGAGTTGGGGGAGGGGTTTATTCAAGGGATTTGGGCCTTGAGCTCTCCTTCAGACTACCTGATCATTGTAGCGTCTTCCAGGCGGAAGTATCGGCAATCCTGGACGCCGCGGCCTGGTTAAGCAAACGTGTTATCGGAGAAGATATCGCTATTTTCAGCGATAGCCAAGCGGCCATCAAATCCCTTGGCTCATACACGTTCAACTCTGAACTGACGTTCAGCTGTCGTCGATCTCTTCAGGAGATGGCCCAACAGAACCGCGTAAACCTCATATGGGTCCCGGGACATAGGGACATTGAGGGAAACTGTAAGGCAGACGAGCTTGCCAGGCAGGGCACGACCAAGCAGGTTCTTCAGGATAAAGAGCGCTTAGGTATGCAGTTTGCCACATGCAAACTAATGCTGAAGGAGCACACACTCCGTCAAACCAACGAAAGATGGCTGCAATCCCCAGGGTGTCGGATATCGAAACAAACCTGGCCAAAATGGGATCTTAAAAGGTCTAGACGCATTTATGCCCTAACTAGGAGGGAAATCTCCATATTGATAGGGGTATTAACCGGTGACTGCCTCATTGGCAGGCATGCAGAAAGGCTAGGTGTGCCCTACTGACGATGCTGCAGAAGTTGCAAAGATGATGAGGAGAAGGAAACAGTGGAGCACCTCATATGCAACTGTCCGGCTTTAAGCGGCGCGAGAAAGCGCTTTTTGGGAGTTCCCTTCCTGGATAGCCTAAGGCAGATCGCGGAACTGGACATAAAGGACGTGATGGCTGGGTCCCGGGACTGACTTTCCTTGTGTTGGTGGTATCACAACGGTCCTTTCAAAACTGGTTTAAGTGTGCCTCTGCGGCAGCCACTTGAACCTCACCCAACCTAGTCTTCGACGAAGAGAACGAAGTGTTTTAGTCTTCGACGCAGAAAACTGAAGTGTGTTAGTCTTCGACGCAGAGAACGAACCGTGTTAGTCTTCGACGCAGAAAACTGAAGCGTGTTAGTCTTCCACGCAGAAAACTGAAGTGTGTTAATCTTCGACGCAGAAAACTCAACCGTGTTAGTCTTCGAGCGACGATTTATCCAGACCCATCAGGCATTATCGACATCGCGGTGTGCTATGAGGTGATTTAGCTATTACATAGATACATAAGCTCAAATTTGTTTACCAAATTTTCTTTTTTAAAGTATTAACAAAAAGCAAAAACATTTGGCAGTTACCTGTAAGAATTGTATTCTGCCTTGAATAAAAAATATGTAAGTGCAAATTGCATTATTTTCATTTATTAAATACTTACATTTAAAGTTTATACTGTTACTGCTTTAATTTAAAATAATCAAATAATTGGAATAATTAAATAATTGAAAATAATCATATAATCAAATTTAATTATTTAATTGTTTAATTAATATTAATCATTTAAATAATTTTAATGCTTTAATAAATTTTAATTGTTTGGTTATTTTTAATTACTTGATTGTTTTTAATCACATGATTGTTTTTAAAGAAAAATAATCGGCAATTTTTTGATTATTTTTTTAATGGCCATTAATCATGATTATTTTTTTAATTGTTTTAATTTTTAAATTAATACTTTCTGATTAAGCTCCACAAAATGAATTAATCATTAAAATTAAAAAAGCCGAAGTAATTAATCATTATTAATGTTAATTGCAATTTAACAGGTCTGATATAGATAATAAAATAATGTATACCCACCTATGCGTATGAGCTACACTTTTGTTCAAACCAAAGGCATATGCTAAGATGGGGTGCCCCCCATTAATTCAGAAAGAAAAAATTCAGAAATTCTGTTTTTCAGAAAAATTTATTCAGAAAACACTTTTCAGAAACAAAAAGTCAGAAAGAAAAATTCGGAAAAAACTTTTCAGAAACAAAAAGTCAGAATGAAAAATTCAGAAAACTTTTTTCAGAAACAACACATCAGAATGAAAAATTCAGAAATCACTTTTCAGAAACAAAAAATCAGAATAAAAAATTCAGAAAACACTTGACAGAAAAATGAATGAAAAATTCACAAACTTTTATTTTTTGTCAAGATATATACATTGTAAATATACTCGTATACATATGTATAAAAAATAGTACAACTTAGAATTTTAAATTATGTGCAATGGCAAGCATAAAGCTAATTAACTCGCTTTCCAGTTTATCGTTTCAAATGAAGCGACAATACTACTCAAACGATAGTCGAAATCTTTATACTTCTTTTTGCGTTTTCGACATGGTTCACCTCCAACTGAAAATTGCTGAAGTTTTGTGTCAGTGATCAACAATGGATTGAAATGAGGAGTTAGTAACTTATACTACTAAATATGAACAATGCGTTTTTAGAAAGCTATCAGACGGCTGAAAAAAAGAATGTAGAAGTAAAAATTTAATGTTTTTTTCTGCCGTCTGATTACTTTCTCAATTTTGACTTCTGAATTTTTACTTCGGAATTTTGACTTCTGAATTTTTGATTTCTGAATTTTTACGTCTGAATTTTGGCTTCTTAATTTTGACTTCTGAGTTTTGACTTCTGAATTTTGGCTTTCTGAAAACAGGGTTCTGACTAATGTTTTCTGAAAAAATTTGTTTCTGAATTTTTGTTTTCTGTATTCTTGGGGGGAACCGCTAAGATGGTCAAGTGCGCAAATACCGACGGTTTATTTTCTCAGTTGCTTATGGACTCCTTTACGTGGGCCTCCGTGAGTCCACAAAAGGGTTCCGGGCCATAAAATGCTGTTAGAGCACCATGTTTTGCCAGGTGATTTGCCTTTTCCTGCCCTGGGACCAAACCTAACAAAACTTTGTTTTGGGCTCCCAGATCATCAAGGACTGCGACGCACTCATCGACAAGCTTCGAAGTTATAGTGTAAGACTGCAAGGCACGTAGGGCGGCCTGACTGTCCGACATAATGTAGATTCGCCTAGAGGATAGTCTTCTTCGGAGGCATTCTCTGCCACATAATTCTATTGCATGGATTTCCGCTGGAAAGATAGTGGGGTAGTTACCCATCGGTACCGATTTTTTGTAATTTGGTCCATAGATACCAGCTCCCGTTTTGCCATCTTCCAGCTTCGATCCATCCGTATACCAAATCTCCGAATCGGATTCAGCATAAGGATTCCCCGTGTCCCAGAGCACTCGATCTATGTACGATCGAAACTTCAAAGTTTCGCATGATATTGAGCATAGGAGTTATTGCATCACTTACTTGCAATATAGGACTAATTACGAAATTCTTCACTATCCTTATATGTCCTGTCATATTTCCGATTTTTAGATCGGAAATGTTTTGAAGTCTTAATGCAGCAAGTGTGGCCTCCTTCTCTATCAGCATAGAGATAGTAGGTATTCCCACAAGGGCACGTTCTCATTGCACCTGTTATACCGACACAGACTTGCCGAGGCAGCTTACTTAACTTAGTTGCCGCTGTTCTTTGAGTAGTCTTAGCCCACCAGACTAGAGAAGCGTATGTGACTATTGGCTTCACAACTGTATTAAATGACGAGTACGTCATTTTGGGAGACAGCCCCCATGTTTTGCCATAAAGTCTAGTGCAGGCGAAAAAGGCCCTCGTTGCTTTATTTATGGTAGCCTCCAAATAAGCATTCCATGTGAGGGTTTTATCTAATGTTACAACTAGGTATTTTGCTTCCGTCGAAAAACCTATGCGGCTGCCTCCTAGGGACGGCTGTAACATATAAAGCTTTCTTCGCCTCGTGAAAGGCACCAAAACTGTTATATTTGGGTTGATAGATAACCCTTTGTTAGCACACCATCTTTCAATGATGCGCAGGGCTTGTTACATGCGATCGGATATTATTTCTTCATGCATTCCTTTTACGCAGACTACTAAGTCATCCGCATATCCCTGTACGTCAAAGCCATTGCCCTTCAAAAAATGAAGTTCGTCTATGACTCGTCGTTGAAAGATAAGCCTCCAGACGAAGTGGAGCTCGACGATACGGCGATGGCAGGGAAGTCCGAGCGCTCTCATGTTGGTCGTGCTTCAGATAAACCTGCACAAATCTAAAGCAGCCTCGGCTGCTTTAATCAGTCGTATTTCTAAAGGCGACGTAGATGCGATCCTCATCCAAGAACCCTGGGTCAACAGCTCAAGGATTTGCGGTTTGGGGACTAAGGGTTTTAAGCTTATCCGAGCCAGCGAAGGGGCAGGGTTAGAGCCTGTATTTTGGTGAAGTCTGAGCTGAACGCCTTTCTCTTGCCCAACTATACCAATAGCGACGTTACAGCTACCAGTTTAACAGTCGACAGTACCAGCCTGACGATGGCGTCGGTCTATATGCCTTACGACGCCAAAGAACCTCCTCCACAGAGGGAGGTAAAAGACCTGGTAGCAAATTTTTCCATGGATCATCTTATTATCGGAACTGACGCTAATGCTGTTGTTGTTGTAACGAGGTGTAGTCCTGCCCAACGCGTATTTTCCTTAGCCTAACTTGTCATCAGTATCTTCTAACAGGAGTCCAAGGAAACTAGCAGTTTCAATAGGATTGGCCCAAAGGGAGATGGGTGTTGGAAGAGTCGGCTCCGTAGAGCAAGTGAATAGGTGGTTGGTATTATGGGGGACGAGCCGCATGCCGGATATACATTCGGCAAATCAGGGTTCAGTCTGGATATGTAGGAGTTTAATCTGCTACAATATCCAGAGCGTAATTGAGCCAGAGTGACCTTTGTATCTCGAGGAATATGACGCTCCTCTTCAGAAATGCGTGGTGTTGAGGCATGCAAGACAGAGTTTAGCGGACATAGCGCGGCCTGATGACCAACTGACGTTTTATGGACATGCTCCAAGGCCTACTTGTGCACCTCTAAATCAAACGGCGTACATAAGGCCGGATCTCATCAAAATGTTTACGTAGATGCGTCCTTACCGTCCTAGGAGGCGGAGTGAGCTCAAACAGTTGCCTATTGGGGTGCTGTGGTTTACAACAATTCAGTAGGTACTGCTTGTTTGGCATTTCATTATGCTCCCTAACTGGAAGCATTTCCGCCTCATTGTGTATATGAGTTAGAGGAGACATAAGGACACACCCCGTAGCGGTTCTGAGCGCGGTGTTTTGACAGGTCTGCGGCTGACTCCAATGAACGTCTGCAAGCCCCGGCGGCCATATCGGCGACGCATAGTTCTGGATCGGCCGACAAATTGCCTTGTGCGTTACCAACAACTTATCTTTATCTTTAATCATTTTTTACTCCGAGTTCAAATTCTAGTAGTGACTGTCGGTATCTCGTTTCACATCATCACATCACATCATATGATGTGAAACGAGATACCGACAGTCACTACTAGAATTTGAACTCGGAGTAAAAAATGATTAAGGTAAGAATTGTGGCGGCTTCCAAGCCATGAACCACGGTGTATGGCTCATTAAAATCGGACTTAAAATGGCGACGTAGTGTCAAAAAAAGTAAATAGCCCATCGGGGGGGCGTGGCAAAAAAAAAATTTTTTTGGGATCGCCTTCAAAATATTTTTAATCCTAGGGGTGGACTGGAAAAACTTTTTTTTTGTATGGGGACCGATCCGGGTTAATGTACATGTGCACATACCGTTCTCGCAGAACCGGCAATACGTGAAACGTATGATCATCAAGTCCAGTGGGGAAGCTCCGATATCAATGCTAGGGGAGAGTCGTTGTTTGACTATTTGTTAACAACTAACCTGGTAGTTTGCAACGTGGGTAACGAACCTACGTTTATTACCTAAACCCGCAGGGAGGTCATAGACCTCACTATTTGCAGCGAAAGCGCTTATGAGTGGGTCAGAAAATGGCGTGTTCTCGATGAACATTCATTCTCCGACCACCGGTCATAGAACTAGTTTTAGACTTTTATCTTGAGCAGTCGGTTATGAAACGCAACCCACCCAACACTAACTGGCAGCTACACAATGTAGGGGAGTTGGAGGATCTGGTAAAGACGTTTACAACGGCGCACTCGAATGCCCTAGAGCAGGCTTGCCCAGTGCCAAAACCACGCGGTAAACATAGGCCGCATTGGTGGTCCTACGACCTGGACTCGCTCCGCAAATCATGTAGGACACAATTTAATAAGGCCAAGAGCCTTGGCACAGAGACTCAATGGCTCGAATATAAAGTTAAGTAGGCCAGGAAGGTAGTGGCATATGCAGACGTCTTAGCTATTGTATATAGGGGCAAATTCCCACAAACCCTGTGCGACTTCATGCAAGTAGCACTGCGAGAGGTTTCCTCATGGTGCTCGCACTGCGGACTGAGCATAAACCCGGGAAAAGTAGAACTGGTCCTTTTCACCAACCGCTATAAGATACCACCGTTAAACCTACCAAAACTGAATGCCGTGCGCCTGTACTTGGCTAACAAAGCCTAGTTCCTAGGCACAGTTCTGGATAGGAAACCAACCTGGAAGCAGAATATTCTTCAGCCAGAAGAAAGCGTGTATTGCACTCTACACGTGCAAAAGAGCCATTGGAAAAAAATGGGGGTTCAGCCCCAAAATATGTAAATGGATCTACACTGCAATCATTCGACCAATCATGCTCTATGGAAGTGTGGTATGGTGACCTGCGCTGAGCAAGGCAACAAACCTTAATGTGTTAGGTAAAGTGCACAGATCTTGCATGATCTGTATAAGCGGTGCGTTAAAAACAACGCCCAATGAAGCACTCCAAGCCATTCTTGGCATTTTGCCACTCGATCTGGAAAGGCACCGGGAAGCAGCAGCATCGGCTCTGTGTCTAAGGGAAAGGTCCGGCTGGGGCGCAAGCACTACTGGACACGCCAGTATTTTGGGATCCTATAACTTTCTTCCGCTGAGCACAGATCGTTGTGCGACCGTTGTGGTCGGAGATAGCGTTTTTAAAATAAACATTCCCAGCCGGGAAGAATGGGAGAGCACGGATCGGAGTCCCGCCACTCATGGCGGCACTTCCACTTATACCGATGGCTCGAAGTTAGACGGCAGAGTTGGAGCAGGGGTTTATTCAAAGGATCTGAACCTTGAGCTCTCCTTCAGACTATCTGATCACTGCAGTGTCTTCCAGGCTGAAGTTTCAGCAATCATGGACGCCGCGGCTTGGATAGGTCAACACACTATCGGACAGGATATTTTTACTCTCAGCGACAGCCAAGAGTCCATCAAATCCCTTGGCTCTTACTCTTTCAACTCTGAACTGACGCTCAGCTGTCGTCGATCTCTACAAGAGATGGCCGAACAGAGGGCATAGGGACATTGGGGGAAATTGTAGGGCAGACGAACTTGCGAGGCAGGGCACGACCAAGCAGGTTCTGCAACTGCCCAGCTTTAAGTGGTGCGAGAATGCGCTTTTTGGGAGTGTCTTTCCTGGTTAGCCTACGCCAGGAACGCCATCGTTCTCAAGTAGTTTTCCTATAGAGAAACAACGCTACAGGTTTGAGAAGCCTCTTAGTTCTCAGCTTGAGATCTAACGTAACTCAAGCCTAAATGTTTGCTGGGAAATTTACCATTATTTGTTAATTAATATTCGCACACGGTGGTCTTAAACCCCATTTTTTCATTTTCTACAAAACTGGAAACAAAGTTTAGTCCTCTACGGGATCCTAGTCAAGCAAATTGTTTTAAGACAATTGTTGCATATTGATACACTCTTTATCCTCTTTTAAAGCTCGCTTATGCAAACTTTGTTTTGATCACATTTTATAGCATATAATGCCAATAAAAGTACATGACCTCTGCAAAGGGACACTATATATTGTGAGATTATTTTTTGTGTTTATTTATTATCTATTAATATGACTCGATGAGATATATAAGACTGCATATCAGTTTATTTAAAAAATGTCGGTTTGTTATAAACTTTTGATATTAAAGTTGGTGAACACAAATACCGTTTACAAGGAATCAGCCATATGTGATATCTCCGACCATAGGGTTATCGATTTCAAGTATTAGATAAAAAGAAAAATCACTTTTATTTTTTGATTCTCTATGGGGAGTGAACTTTAATCCCCCTGCGACACGCCTTATAGGGCTGATGCATTAGCGCAAATCCGTAATTAATTGCGTTTATGGGAATTAACTTGAGCATAATCTTCATTAAAAGTTCCCAAAAATGAAGAAGATTGGAGCAGATTTAAAAACTTTGCGCTGCCAACACTCTTTAGATAAATAAACAATAATAGCAAGAAATACAAGCAAAATAAAACCAGTAGGCGGATTCACTAACTTTTTTTAACCACATTTGCTGACGGTGACTTCGTTAAAACATAATTTTAGCACATTTGCTATTCACTAACTTGTATCACCTGTTTTGTCACCGAATACAACAAAACTCAAGCAGCTGTTTTGGTTGTCGTCTTTACAAATGATAACACTGCATAGTGGCCCAGCCACATACACAAAAATCAAAAATGCTGATTCTTCAATAGAACTTTCTGTCATGCGTTTCCATAGCAAATATATTGAATTTTATGGTAAATCACCCTTTACGCCCAATTGGCATGTTAAACGTTACTTCTGCTCATTCAAAGTCAACAATTGTTAAAAAAAAATTCTTGAAAAAGTTTCTTTGCTAAGTGCGATTTTAATTTTGCAATAATTTGACTTCCAGTGTGAAAAGTATTCAAGATAAGAATGGAAAAGCAAGAAAAAGGTATGTTTCATGATTTGTGAAAAGAAATTAGTGAAAGCAATTAGGTTTTGAGTAAAAATACAAGGTGATTAAGTTCTGGTTTTCTCATAAACGTAATTTTCAAGATTTCGTATTTACATTTAAACTTTTAACTACTAAAGATCACTCTTGGTCAGGATATATAAGCTGATTTGAATTCCTTCAAACGTTCTCTTTAATAGCTTGTCTATGCATTTTTCTCTTTTTCCCTTTTTCTCAAAATATCCTGCCCAGATGCGTCTTTAACATACACCCGTTAAAACTTTAGATCGGTGCAATTTTCTGCAGTTCCCTTCCTTTGCAATTTCAACAAATTGTGTTTTCAAATATGGTTAATAGAAAATGCCTAAATTATTTTTCAAAACTTTATGCAAAACTGGCGAAAATTCGGCGAGTTTTCATCATATTGTTGTACTTTTTTCTCAAAATTTGTTAAATTTTTTCGAATACGTAGTTTTTTAGCGTAATGGATTTTAGTACAAAAAATCCTTAACAGATTTTGCATTTTCCTGCAAAAAATAACGATGCCACACCAAAAAAATGACTCGAAAACTGACAAATAAAGATTTGATAAAGCGACTTCTTCTGCAATCGGACCCATACATTTTAAACATGCGTCAGTTACTATTGACTTATACTTCCCCGTTAACTAAAGAAATTACCAACTTATAATAAATAATCCTCATTTAACAAGAAATATCTACATATAAATTTAACTTGTTTTATTCGGGCTATAGACTCCATAACAGTAGAAGCCTTAAATCTACATCACGCTAGCAAGTAAGAGCTGTACGAATGTCCATTTGAATTTTTTCACCTGATTATTTTATTAAGTTCGCATTTTTGTTTACATACATCAATTACAAAAATTAAGAAAAGCCTATCCTTTAGCGGTGGGCGTGGCTTACAACATATGTGGCCTTAATTTTTTTGAAAGATGAGTCTTATAGTAGGATACCAATGTGCAATATTTGGTATTGGAAGGTCTAACCGTTTCTGGGAAATTTAATTTTATCCCACTCTCCATACGAATCGAGCCACTGGGCACTGTGACACAAAATGAGGGGTCATCTCTCCGTAAATGATGAAACTAATTGGAAATGAAACTTTCGCCCTCCCATATCAATACCTCATACTGGGTTTGTGGCCTATAGGTCTGGTTTCTTTGTTATTTTTATTCTAAGTTGGTAACCCTGTGTATGAAAAAATATATTAAAACTTGATCAAATGAAGAAATTTTAGAGAGTTTTTTTTTTGGTTTTTAGTAGTGGGAGGTTGCTTTATATGTACTTGCTTATTATGTTACTTATTTTATATGTATCAGTTGGCTAGTCTGGAACTAAACTGGTCTATGTAAAAGTTTTTCAGAAATCGCGCTATGTACATTTATCCGGGCAAAATTGGCCCATGTGTTATTTCTGCACCAAAGTCACTTAATATACAACAACAATCGCAAACGCAAACAACACACGCACACGCACACGTGTTTCATCTGATCTCTCAACTTTTGTGTTTTGTTATATAGACCAGTTTAGTTCCAGGTTAGCAAGTTGTTGAGATTTTTGCCTGTTTTGCGTGTGGGACTTGTCCCTCAGCCCCACTACTAAATCCTACTACATTCGAACTTCTTTATAGTGAACTTCTATACACTGAAGCTCTCTGTATAATTAATTTATTTGGAACACACAGCTTTTCATTCTACTTTCAGTCTATTTTCGTCTCCATATCGTTACCTTAATTCACAAAGGCCCTAATGTAGTAAAATACACACTAACAAAAAATTTCAAGAAGTTACTAGCAGTAATAACGGAGATATTCCAAATTTACAAAGTTATATTTGCATGCGTTCAATGTAAAAAAAATTTGTTTTTTGCATCTCCTGTAAAAGTTTTTTATGTCACTTAAGGCCCTTGTGAATTAAGGTGACGATATACTGAATTTATAATTTCTATGTAGTGTAGTTTTCTATATAATGAACAAATTTTACTGCTTCAAAGTCAAATCTCATACGTTTTTGTCTCCATATAGTGAATTTATTTTTTTAATATTTTTTGTTTTCCGTACAGTTACACTAAATTATTAATGTTTTCAACTCTCAAACTTATTTGTAAGTTTTTGTTGAAAATTCAAAATCAAGAGGTGTAACTTAAACTAAGCTTACTAATTATTTCAAGTAAAGTTAAGAAAAAAGTCTTTGTTTCTATATAATGAAGTTTCTATATAGTGAAGTGATTTTCCGGTCCCCTGCGAATTCACTATAAGGAAGGTCGACTGTATTAATACAGGGTTCAATACCAACAGGTTATCATAACCTCTGACGAGATTTTTAGCCGAGCTTCTCTTTTCAACTTGTGGTGTGTTGCTTTTGAGTTTTCCTACAAGTTGGCGGGACCTACAGTTTTTTGCCGACTGCGAACGGCACTTGCAAAGCAAATGAATTTTTTGCTGAGAAGCTTCTCATGGCAGAAATACACCCGGAGAGTTTGCCAAACTACTGCCGAGGGGCGACCCCGTTTAGAAAAATTCTTTTTTTTTTTTTTTTTTTTCTAAATAATTTTTGATGTTACTTTTGTCGGGCATCGAACCGCCACTACTTGGTGTAGAAGGCCGAACACTTAACTGCTACACCACGGCGGCCGCCGTGGGTTCAAACTAAACTATTTTTGCATGAAAAACTATCAAAAATAAGACAAATTGTATGACAGCGCCACCTATCGTAAGACTTAGGTAAAAACTAATGTCAATAATGAGTTCCTCGATCCAAAAAAATCGATATATAGAAAAAACCCATCTAACATTGTTTCATTTGCATGAAAAAACAAGTAAGGAAAGCTGTCTTCGGCTGTGCCGAAGGCTATATACCTTTCATGAATAAAGGGTCAATTACATAAAGCTTTGTTAACCTCGCCTGACATTTGCAACCTCAAAACTTTGCGCTTCTCTTTTATACATTTCATTCATTTTCGTCATTTATTTCTTTGAATTTAGAGTATTTTGGCACATTTATTCATTTAATAGAGGAAAAATGAATTAATTATTATTTCCCTCAAATTTTTTCTCTTAAATTCAAGCAAAGTCATCCACATCTGATTGTCAAAGCAAGCAAAATTTGAGAGTTTGCCAAATTTCGAGCTTGCTTCAACTTTGAGGTTTCCCATTTGCCATGTTTCGTTGAAACACGTATATTGAACTTATCTGTCAAAGCCAAAGTCCGTGGTAAAGTTGAAATAAAGTTTTATGTAATTGATCCTTAAGCGTCACGATTTTCACTGTTCGATCCCCAGGACAGCCTGTGTCAATTTAACTTTAGCTCATACCGAAATTATCGGAACTATCGATTATATGACACTCCACATTCTAAAACAGCAATAGTTACGAAATTTCACGTTCCTACCTTTATAATTATAGGAGTTGTCTACCAAAATCCGTTTATCGGAACAATCGATTGTATGGGAGCTGTGAAATATTTATCCCATCGCGATGATTTTCAACATCGATATTTCGCATATAAAAAAAGCAATACTTACAAAATTTCACGTTCCTACGTGTTTAATTACAGGAGTTATAGCCCAAAATCCGTTTATCGGAAAAAATCGATTGTATGGGGGCTATGTGAAATATTTATCCCATCTCGATGATTTTCAACATTTATCAGAACTCCGAAATCCGTTTATCAGAACAATCAATTGTATGGGAGCTATGAGTAGTTTTGGTCCGATATTGCTAGTTCCGACAAATGATTATTCTCATATAAAAAAACGCCTCCATACCAAATTTCACCGATATCTCTAAAATTGAGGGACCAGTTTGCGTACAAACAGGCGGGCATGGCTAAATGGAATCAGCTCATCGTCCTGATCATAACGGTATACTTATTAGTGGGTCTATCTCTTCTCATACTTACAAACATCGAATGACTTAGGTGAAAATTAATGTCAAAAATGAGCTCCTCAATCCAAAAATAGCGATATGGGTCAAATTAAAAAAAAACGCAATTTTTGTGTCCCTGCACTTTACACTACTATTTTAGGTAAAAAAAATATTAAAAAAAAAAATGTGAGAGTGATCATCGAGGAATATGTAACAAAACAACGTAATTCTCAAATTTGTATGTTTGTTTTTTTGTTTATTCAGAATGGTGTTTTGTTTCTCCCTCTGACTCCTTTCATACAAAAGCATGTGTCCCCCTTTAGAATTTTTAGTAAACAAAATAAAATAAAATCAAGAAAAAAGTAAGTATACAACATTTAATAACAGTTATCGAAATATTGGCTTTCTTTCTTTTGTTTTGATTTGTTATAGTTGTCAAAAATTAATGCGAATTGGCGTTGCAAAGAAAGGTTGTCCCCACAATTTGCATCGAGCGTCACTTTTTTATAAATCAAATAATATTACCAGTTTTCAATTTGCATTTAAATAAAGTAAATAACGAAAGGAAAGTACAAACTTTAATTACACTGTGTTACAGTGATTCTGAACTTCTAAAGCGACCTAGTGTGCGTTGTAGGTCTTGACAAGTAGATCATCATGACATTTCTCAAAACTTTCTAACACCCCCAAATTTTTAAGTTATTGTCAAAAAACCGTTTTCAGTGTTCTTCGCGCAATCAAAAACCCGATTAATTTTTCGAAACCGTAAACTTTTAAAAATTTATTACTTCATTTCGCGGACACATATTTTCCTTGATAAGACGGTACCCTGGTTTTGACTTCAGTATAAAAACTCTAATTGAAACCAATCCACCAGTTTCTGCGACACACTGGCGGCAGCCTTCTTGTGGTGCCATCGGCGGAGATCGGCAAATATTCAATACTCGCCATTTTTATAACGCAAAGGTCCCAAAATAGGTAGATTCCAAAGTGGTCAAAGTTACTCCGTTACTGTCTGAGCTAGCATATTTCTCATATTTCGCGGTATTGATAATTTTTTGGCCTGAGAAATGCTATCTACCTTTTCAGTAAAACACTTATATGGGACACAAAAACTGTGCTTGGGTGGCAAAGGGTTAATACGCTTGTTAACATTTTGAAGGAAAAACTCCTACAAAAACAAACTATTTCATTTGTCAATTCTACCTTGTTGAATTTGTCTTGCGTGCAACAAAATCTCCTGATCGTCACAAAATACCTTGATCGTCACACTTAGTTTTTTTTCCTTAAAACGCTTATAATTGTAGTTTTTTTTAAATATATTGTTACAAGCCTATTACTTTGCAAGTAACCTCTTAGTTCAAGTCTTTTTTAAAATGTTTTTTTAGGTCGCTTTCGTCGTTCTTGTGCCCGGATTTTTGCATTCCATTTTGAACCAACTTCCTGTTGCGCTAGGGTCTTGAAATTTTCACCACAGTTCAGGTCGCGGTGACAATGCAATATTATGAAAAAAAATTCCGATAGGTGACGCGTGGGTCGCTATATTTTCAAAAATCGCATTTATGGACCGATTTGGCTGAAATTCGGAACATGTATTACTACTATGAAAATAAATATTTTCCTTAAAAAAAATTCCGCTAGGTGGAGCTGAGATCGGGGTAATAAAAACTGAAAGTCCTAATTATGGACCGATTTAGCTAATATTTAGCGTGTGTATTACTTAATCAATTTCCAAATGTTAAAAAAAAATTGGGCCCGCTAGGTGGCGCGTGAGTCGCTCTATTTAAGAAATGCGAAGGTCTGTTTTCGGTGTCGATTAATTCGTTTTTCAACGAACTTCCCGTTGAGGTAGAATCTTGAAATTTTCATCATCGTTTTCTGCCCCCACGCAATATAACAAAAAAAATAATTCCGATAGGTGGCGCACGGGTAGAGATATTTGAAAAGTTTCATTTCCAGAGATTTTGCTTTGGATTTTGTACTAACTTCCCGTTGAACTGGGGTTTTGAAATTTTCACCATCGTTCAGGTTTCGCTGACAATGCATTATACGAAAAAAACAATCCAAAATATTGCTTTAATTGCAAAAGTCCCATTTATTGGTCTATCTTCCTTATTGCTATCTGAATATTTCGTACACATGCTATAATGCGTTTTCAGCGCCATCTGTATATAAATAGCATCGAAATTTCAAATATTTGGATTTCACTTACATACATTTAGGCGCAGTCATGATGTATTTTATATTGCTTAAAAAAGAGTAATTTTATTCATGTAACCATAAAAACACCGCGTAAAGCGTGTAAACGTAGAAAATTACCGAATGCGTAAATGAACTGTCAAAATTTTTATGGAACGAAGTTTACACAAATTCGGTAAACTTCCACGAGGAGTTTAGTGTGTAAACACCTCGAAAATTTACCCAATTCGATGACGCTGTTCGACATGCAGTTTTTCAAAGCAGTCAATGCACACTAGACAAAAATAGAAGAATATGCTAAAAAATGGGGCAAAAATTAAATTAATGGGAATTTCAAAATTAAAAGTATTCATATAAATTTATCTATAGCGTTCATCTAACTGAGCTGTTAAATGTATACATTTACGCTTTCGTTAATATCCAATTACAATCTTAGAAATTTTCACAGACTCACTACTAAAAAGTATAAAATAAAAAAATAGGATAAAAAATATTTTTAATTTAAAATGTTTTTAAAATGAACTAAAAACTGGAAAATAATTTCCTCTCTGTCTACATAGATTCTTCACCACGTAAAGCTTATCCGGAACATTTGTGAGTGGGAATTCCTATGGGTATTAAATAGTACTTGGAGTTTGAAATGTATAAAAATATTTGGCGCTTGCTATATCGTGAAAGGATGTTTTTTTAGGAAAGCTCATATCGGTAATAAGATTATTAGAAGTTAATGCGAACCATCTCTAGCGTGCGCCAATGTTTTTATACATTTCAAACTCCAAGTACTATTTAATACCCATAGGAATTCCCACTCACAAATGTTCCGGATAAGCTTTACGTGGTGAAGAATCTATGTAGACAGAGAGCAAATTATTTTCCAGTTTTTAGTTCATTTTAAAAACATTTTAAATTAAAAATATTTTTTTATCCTATTTTTTTATTTAACAAAAATTTACATATTTTAATCTTAAAATTTTTAAATAACTAGTCACTTAAAAAAAACAAATCAAGGTGAATCGTGATTTTGTGTTTATAATCGAAAAGGTGATTTTGGCAAAAATCAATCTTGAAAACCAAAAGAACATCGTAGTAAGCTTGAATTTCAAATATTTTTGTATTTTTAGCGACTTATATACATATTTGGTGTGTGACGCTCAAGATAGAAATCATAGAAAACCTAAAAAAAACCAAAAATATTGTTTTTTTTTTGAGAGCCTAAAGGTACACGGAGGGAAATCTATGGATGGAACATCCATAATTATTGATATCACATTAAATAAAAATTGATAATTCTGTCCCATCAATGAATATGGATGTTTCATCAATGCTTTTTTGATAGATCACTATTGAAATGTTATCCATATAAACTATTGATAAATTCTATATAGTTTAAAAAAATAAAGTTTTATATAATTTAACATCTGGTTTCAGTAAGATTCGAACCCTGCTCCTCTGGCACGTTAGCCCAGTACCATTCGGCTACGGCATTTTATAAAATTTTTAGAAAAATGTTCAATCATAAGAAATTCAAAAAATTTTGGAATAAAAAAAAACGCTCCAACAAGTTGTAATATTGTTAGGAAATCCATAGTAAAAATTGTTGAACTATTATGATTATGCGTCCCAGAAAAATTTACATTTCGCCAATATATATTAATGCGCTGTCTCTACCATTATTACTATGCAGTAAATATGGATATGGATATACCGACAATAGAAATTCATATCACGACCATATATATTGACGTGCCGTTCAAATATATTAGCATTCTATCCATAAATATAGAAAATAGTACATAATTTCGAAATGGTTGACATGTCATTTTACTTTTTATTGGGAGCAAATAATATTTGATAACTCGCTCATTCTGAATGAATATTGCATCAAACTCGTCGCTATCAATAGCGATATTGTCACCACATTCAATGCATTTCCCTCAGTGTACCACCGGATTCTTCATCAATTTCTACATAAACTGACCACTCTTAAGGCTTGGTTTCCTCGAAAAACGGTGCCGCTATGTAACGTTCGCTATATAGCGGTAGCTATGCTCACCGTCATTAGCAGCACCGCTTTTCTGTAAACTTACATGCAAGTAGCGGTGACTTCAATCCATTTCAAATTGTAAATTTGCGGCCACTTTTCTTGTTTTTCTCTTCTTTTTTTTTAAATATTTGTTTTGAAAACAATTAATTGTTGTTTTTGTAAACGAATTTGAAGAATTTTATTGAATTGACACCGCTATGACAATGACGGTGAGAAAAAACGTTGACGAAAAATTGCCACCGTCATGACGGACGCTATATTACATTACGGTGAACTTCACCGACTTCTTACTTTACACTCAATTACTTTTACATGGTAGTATTTTTGACAACGTACTTCACCGCTATGTAACGGACGCTATATAGCGTCACCGCTTTCGAGGAAACCAGCCCTTTACAGGCGAATTGAAAAAACTTTAAAAATAATCAAAAAAAAAAACTCGTTGTGTACGTTTTTTCTGAAATTGACCCATATACAAAAAAAAACGTCTAAAATTGCTTCATTTGATAAAGTTTTAATAAATTTTTTCATACACAGGGTTACCAACTTGGAATAAAAATAACAAAGAAACCAGACCTATAGGCCAAAAACCCAGTATGAGGTTTTGATGTTGGGGCGCTAAAATTTCATCGTAATTGATAGAATCTTGTTGCACTTTTTAATTTATCGCGATTTCTGTTAGTGTGTTGAAATTTCTAAACAAAGCGATTTTCGTTTTTATTAAAGAGTATTAATAAAAGGTTAATTAACCAAATTACAGTGTTGTCAAAACCCAATTAGTGAATAGCATATGTGATAACGCAAACCATTTGTGATAAGGTTAAAAATCTCGTTAGTGCAAACGATAAAAGTTAGCGAATTGCACTACAGCTACCGGTAGTTGTCCCGCTAGTGTGTAGATAATCTCCGTGGGTGTATCCATAGCATTAGCCGTTTCCAACAGGAACCGGATTTTGCATGTGATATCTCCGACTATAGTTTTACCGATTTCGAATATTAGATAAAAAGAAAAAAATCACTTTTATATTTGAGTCTCCATGGAGAAATAAACCTTCTCCAATCGGGTTAAAACTTTTAGTGCGATATTGTTGACCATTGTGCAACCGATCTAGGGGGTGAGACTGGGAAAAAGATTATAAGGACCACCTCAATGTACATAACAAAACTCACTGATCTAAATTAAAACTAATTTTTTGTATTTTTTTTTATTGATACGCACCTTTGTCGATATGGAGCCAGCAAGAGTTTTGTAACAACATTAACCGGTTGACATGTAATGCTGGGTGTGATGACTTCTAGTGCTTCATATTCTTCGACGGGTGGTTTAATCTAGAAAATATATGTGTATCAGTGTAATTCTTAAGAAGTAGTATATGTAAACACAAGGATAGATTTCGGAGTCTCATTCTCTTTCGCGAACAATAACCGATACGAACGATATGTGTCTTTGACGTTTCGTCTAGCAGTCACTTTCTAATTAAGTGAGTTGAAATTGGGGAAATATGACTTCGATGTAAAGCTTCCAAAATCCGCTATTGGGGTACACCAAACTTCTCAGAAATACAAACTTTTTAAATTAAAAATGTTGGCAGCCCTGTTCAAATTGATTTCAAAGATGTAAAGCATAAAAGGTCGATTTTTTTGTTTCTCTATGGTTTCCATAATTTTATAGTCGGATACTAGATTTATTACTATTAAATGTAAGAAGGGTTAAATAAGTGAACTGAAGCTAAGTTTTAATTGGTGCTCAGCTGTAATAAGTAAGTGACGTCAAAACATAGAAGAGTTATCTTAATTTCAAAACCGATCTTCCAAATAAGCTCCTATATTAAATCTTCTTTTAAATTTACCTGCTAAACAAATCTGCATCATTTAAAATTTAATACTTAAGCCATTTTTATGATTATTGCCATTTAAAAAGAGACACGTATGGGCTAAACAGAAACAGTACTTCTTACGTCAGATACGTCGAAATTTAGAGCAAATTCTATTTTGCCGTATCCGTCGAACCTGTTTCCGAACCGGTTTCCGAGATAATTACAAAAATATGGACCAAATCAAATGTGTTCATGTTCATGTGTCCTACATGAGCCCCCTAAAGCACAAGTGGTATAAGTCCACTGTTGACCCGATTAATAAATCTGATTGAAAGAGCACCGTTCTGTTTAACAATTCATTTATTACTGAATAAGCAGTGTATATTGTAAGCGAACATAGCATAAAGGAAAAAGGAGAATAATGAACACAACATCCCGCCAGCCTTGAACGGTTTAAATAAGTTCAATTTTACCCCACATCTTAAACATCAATAATCTTAAACTAGATTTTCATAATAATACAATTCATTGTAAGAAATTATCTTAAAATAGATTTCTATACTTATACAATTCATTGTAAGAAAATATGCAAAAATGTATACTTATGTTCATTAAAAATTTATTCTGTTGGGTCCAAGAACAAGTCTCCCTTAGTTGGCAACAAACAAAGCTTGACTACCGACCGCACAAGTTCGCCATCAGCCGTTTTGACGGTGACCACACGCTCCTTACCATCCGCGCCGGGATGACACCTTAACACTCGACCTAGCTTCCACTTAGTTGGTGGTGTAGATTCATTTAAAATAACAACAATATCATTTTCTGCCAGGTTCGCTGATGTTCGAAACCACTTTGTTCGGCGTTGTAAATTCACTAGATATTCATCACGCCATCGTTTCCAAAAGTGTTGTCGCATTAAAGATATAGCGTGCCAGCGTTGATGCAAGTTTCCAGTGAATTCCGGCATGTCGGGTTCAGGGAGTGATTTAAGTGGCTCACCCACAATAAAATGACCAGGAGTAAGAGTTTCTAAGTCACCGGGACTTACAACCAGAGAGCACAGCGGCCGCGAATTTACGCATGCTTCAACTTCAGTGAGTAGCGTACTAAATTCTTCATATGTTAACAAATGATCACCTAAAACTCGTTTTAGATGGTATTTTATACGTTTTATGCCGATTTCCCAATACCCCCCATGTGTGGGGCACTTGGAGGGTTCCATGAGATGCTGGAGTCGGCAAAAAATGAACTGACTGTTTCATCCGCCATGCAACGTTCAAGCATTATTCGCAATTCTTTCTCCGCTCCAACAAAATTCGTGCCGTTATCGGAATATACCTCCTTACAAAATCCTCGGCGATTAATAAACCTTTTGAAGGCATTCAAAAACGATGCAGAAGATAAGTCGCGGACGAGCTCCAAGTGCATTGCTCCGCTAGTCATGCATATGAAAGAGCATATATAACCCTTAATCGATTTCGCTCCTCTTCCGTTTGAAAATTTGTAAACATATGGACCTGCAAAGTCAACAGCGCTGCGAAGGAAGCAACGAGCAAAGTTGGCACGGCTTGGCGGCAAATCTCCCATACACTGTGCAGTAAATTTACGGTTTAATCGTGTACATTTGACACATTTGCGATATATATTTCGCACCAAATTCCTAGCAGATACAACCCAAAAGCGATGCTGTAAAATTGTGAGAATAACTTGAGGCCCGCCGTGTATTGTAATGCTGTGTATTTCAGCGATCAGGAGTCTTGCTATTGGCGAGTTTTTTGGCAATAGGATTGGATGCTTGACATCGGCCGTGACTACAGCATGCTTTAATCGGCCACCAACGCGGAGAACACCATTTCCATCAAGAAAGGGTTGCAAACGCAAAAGGCTACATTTAAGTGGTATTGGTCGTTTATCCCTACAAGAGAAATTTCATTAGAGAAATAAAAGCTTTGGGTATATCTTATGAGAGCGTTTTCAGCGTTAGCGATCTCATTGCAAAGGAGAGGCCCGTATCTCTTCTCCAAAGTTTTTGTTGTAACAGCTCGGATGTTGTTGATAAAGCGTAGGACGTAAGCGATGATTCGTTTTAACCTTGAATAAGACGAGAACTTGGTGATGACTGACCAGTGTTCCTTCGAGCTCACGACGTGGGCAGAAAGTTTACTAGCTCGAAGTTCTAAATTTGTTGTATGTGTCGTTGGAGCCTTAAGCTTCCAAAACTCCTCTGAATCTCTAAGAAACTCCGGGCCATTCCACCATAACCGGTGCTCCATCAGTTCAAGCGGAGTTAATCCTCTTGACGCGCAGTCAGCAGGGTTGATTTCGGATCGTATGTGATTCCAGGATTCACGTAGACCATCGACTAGGGTGAGCTTGCAGCCACGCCAAGGTTATAGTGGAATCGGTCCATCCGAAAATTGGATATGTTTGGTTAGTCAAGCTGTCCATAATTGCTCTGACCAACTTAGCCGCGAGGTTCGCAGCGCAAAGCTCAAGGCGAGGAAGTGTTGTAATTTTAAGTGGCGCTACCTTTGTCTTAGAACTGACTAAAGTGACAGTTATTTCTCCACACGGTTGTATAGTGCGAGCGTAAATAACAGCTGCGTATGCTCGTTCTGATGCATCTGCAAATATGTGGAATTGAGTGTGCGCATCCTTCACACCGATACCAGTCCACCTTTCAAGTTTTAGGTTTGAAAATAAATTTAGCTGTTCACGATGATGATACCATTCCCGTGCTATAGGCATTGGGACTGATTCATCCCAATCTACGTTGGAGCGCCACAAGTTCTGAAACCAAATTTTTGATTTAACTGTGCAAGGCGATAGCAGTCCGAGAGGATCGAATAGAACGCTAGAGTCTGCTAGATATGCTCTTTTGGACAGGACCGGTGGTGCATCCCTTAGATTCACTGCAAATGTTAAATAATCATTTTCGGTGTTCCAAATTAGACCTAGGGCATGGACTTCCTTGTCTTCAGCGATATAGTGAGAGATCTTCTTCGATGCATTCGGAATAGATGCTGTCAACTCTCGGCAATTGGAAGCCCACTGCCTCAACTCAAAGCCACTACCACCAAGCACGGTAGATACTTCGCGCTGTATTGCCTTTAATTCGTCTATGTTAGAGGACCCTGTAAGTAAGTCGTCCATATAGAAGTCCCGAAGGATAACGGACGCAGCTTTGTCATAACGTCCCATAGCATCTTTTGCAGCCTGTTGAAGAGCTTTTACAGCTAGATGTGATGCTGCAGCTACACCGTACGTAACTCGCAACATGCGGTAATCCTTAATAGGGAGTGATTGATCTGAACGCCACACTATTCGTTGCAAGTCAGTGTGCTCCTTTGAAACGTATACTTGTCTATACATTTTGGCAACATCGGCGTTAAGAGCGTAGCGATGAGTTCTGAACCTAATCAAGGTTGAAAATAGTGTAGGTTGCAACTGAGGACCAACCATTAAGGCGTCATTTAAGGAGTAGCCTGCTGATGTTTTGGCGGATGCATTGAACACTACCCTTAGTTTTGTAGTAATACTTGATTCCTTAACGACGGAGTGATGTGGCATATAGTAACAATTGCTAGAGCAGTCAGACTCTACAACTTCCTCCATGTGGTTCATTTCTACCAATTCGTCCATAAAGCGATTGTATTCTTGTCGTAGTTTAGGGTTCGCTTCAAACTTCCGCTCCATACGTAAAAGACTGCGAACAGCAAGGCTGCGGGATTCACCCAGTGGTATATCTAATTTTAACGGAAGTTTCACAACGAAACGGCCATCTGAAGCACGATGTAGATTGGATTCGAAATGATCCTCGCAATATTTCTCCTCCGTCGTCAGGTATTTTTTTCTAGGAGCTTCTTCCAGCTCCCACAATTTGCACAGCGTATGTGTTAGCTGCGTGTCGCTATGGAAGGATAGCGTTGTCTGAAGAGCTGGTAAAGGTACATCTATCTGACCGAATAGTGTCCATCCCAACACAGTATTCTGAGCTATAGGCGCACCTGTAGGTCCCTTCCGAATCTCTGGTATGATAAATTTGTCCATTTCATCGACACCAATAAGTATATCTATGGGGCGTGATTTCATAAATTGGGAATCAGCCAGCGACAGATTATTTAAGTGCGGCCAGTCAGTGATAGGAACATTGCTGGTGGGCAGATCATTTGTAATTTTAGTGAGAACGAGAGCGTTTATTTTAAATATTTGCGACGAAAATTTGGATGCAAGGGTAAGCGATACCTCACCTTTAGTTCGCCCGCCGTTAGCAGAGCCGATTCCTGTTACGATAATTGACGAAGATCTAATTGATAAACGTAAGCGTTGAACGCAGGGTTCGGTGATAAATCAAGCATGAGAACCTGTGTCGAATAATACACGTGCGGTTTGCCAGCGGCCAGAATAATCTTGAATATTAACCATTTCAGTTGCTAGAAGAACTGCTTTCCACGTTGCATTTTGAGACTCCTTGGCTGAAGAAATGGTTGCTTTAAACGAGGTGTGTTTGCAATTAGCGACGGGTTGGTGAAAAGTTGCGGGTGAAACGAGGAGTGCGGAGGAATCGTTTTGATTCGTAGCGGTTTTAGCATTAGCGACATAATCGATGGCGGTAGTAGCGGGTGCACCAGGACTGGAGACATGAACAGAATTTTGAGAATTTGTGGCGTCGGTGGCTGAGTGAATGAGCGTATGGTGGCGGAGGTGGCAAATACGACAAGTGGAGTCGCTGCGGCATCTAGGTTTGTAATGATCCTTGCTTAGGCAGTTTAAGCAAGCGCCGATTTCTTTGATAAACTGCCTCCTTTCGTCACCACCCAAACTCAAAAACCGCTCACAATTGTAAATTCTGTGGTCGCCACTGCAATGAGTACATTTGGCACTGTATTCCTCAATTGCGTGTAATACATTCGCGGACTTTCTAAAGCCCTTTGGGCCGGGCTTGTTTGGAGTATCTACTGCAGTTGAAAGAACGGATAGAGATCGGCACCTTATCTCCAAAAACGTCTTTAATTGATCGAAGGTTGGTGGATCATCATCTTCAAGTGACAACTCCCACTGTTTTCTCGTTTCAAAGGCTAGCTTCCCGACTATATGCAAAAATTAGGATCTAAAACGCTTTTTATATCAGCGGCAGTGTCGCTTCCCGCCCTGTTTATGGCTGACATAGCACGAAAATGACCGTCAACAATGATACGCATAACTTTGAACCGTGATTTAAGGAGATCCCAGGCTTCGTCGTAATTTGCATCGCAAATTTGGAAGCTGCTTATGATGTGCAGCGCTTCGCCCTTCAAACTGCTTCTTAGATAATGAAGTTTTTGGCTGTTGGTCAAGCTAGAATTAGTATCTACTAATGATTGAAAGGCATCATAAAAAGGGGTCCACTCTGTAGGATCACCTGTAAATGTGGGTAATTCCATTTTGGGCAAACGGATTGAAGCAGATACCGGCGTCTTTGTATTAGTGGCAACTTTCTGCGTTAAACTATTCTGAGTACGCATAAAATTGGATAATGCTGTTGTACCATATCTCGCACTGTTCCCTAGTTGCTTCTTCAACTTCAAAGTTTTCAGTGCCGCACGACAGCTCAACAGCTTCTTGGGATTGGCTAAACCTAACCCATTGTTCATTTAAAAGTTGCATATAACTCGATATATTTTCAGAGTCCATTACGAATGCATCGTCTGTACTCTTTTTCAAATACCTCTTGATAGCATTCAAAGCAGAATCACGCGATTTAACATGGTTGGTTGCCATTGTACAATCCAAACTACGAACCAGTTTAAGACACAATAGAAAACAATAGAATTTAGCTTTATATGCTTTATGTATATATTTCCAGAGGACAAGCAATGTCAAAGGTACACTAATATTCAACAATTGCACTTATGTACATATGTATGTGCGTGAAGATGTGTATGCGAACACAATGCTTGTAGTGGGAGTAATGAAAAAAGGCTAAGTCACTGTTGTATTTAACACTTTGATAAATGTTTGTTTGCTGTGCTAATTAATTTATAATACTTTATTATTTTTATTGTTCAAATTATTCGGTACGAAGGACCAGTGTTGACTCGATTAATAAATCTGATTGAAAGAGCACCGTTCTGTTTAACAATTCATTTATTACTGAATAAGCAGTGTATATTGTAAGCGAACATAGCATAAAGGAAAAAGGAGAATAATGAACACAACATCCACCTTTACTCAAACTGAGATTTTGAAGGTTTTGTGTTGTCAACAAATAGGGGGTACCCTTGATTTTACAAGTTAGTTCTGCTAGTTATTCGGTTTCTATGGGAGCTAGGAGCTACCCCGTTAGCGTGTTATATAGAAAACATATTCCCCTACATAGCTTCATGCCTAACTAAAAAAAAATCGAAAACTGGACTTATACCACTTGTGCTTTAAACATCTCATATAAGGACCCGCTTCCGAGATACTGGCCAAAATGTTAACCAGGAGTGGCCCTAAAAAGTGTGTTAAAGAGGTTTAGGGGATAGGGATAGAAAAGGAGTAAGGATGGGGATAGGGGTAGAAAGAGAGTTAAATGAAAATGATGTGAAAGCGATGGATAAAGGTGCGTCCTAAACGGATGGCCGATCATAACCAAATTTGAACACAATCTGTAAACCTTCTATGGATGGTCATGGGGTAAAAATAATTTTGATTTTAATGTGTATATCTCTGGAAGTATTCATGCTACATGACTGAAATTCGGTACGAAGTTATACCCACTCCCCCTCGTGAAGGGTGGACATCTTGCAGCGGTACGAGGAATTAAGTCGATAGCCACAGGGCTACGCTGCCCTTGTGATCATAGCGCCGCCGGTAATACATCACGAGAGAAGCCAAGCCTCTCTGGCGCGACGACTAAAGATCTTCCCCCTCCCAATCCAGGGTGTTATGCGACCACGTGCCTATTGGACGTTTGCAGCCGGGAGGCAAATCGTGGCTGTAATCGAACGGAGCCTCTCTGATACCGGGCCGCCTCGGAGAGTAACTATGGCCTTACCGCGGTATGGGGCTCTGCCGCGGCGGACGATACATTCCCCTTACTCTTCCCTTGACCCTAAACTGGCCTTGCCCGGCGAGGGGTCGTACGAACAAGATGAAAAATAGTAACAAAAACCCTAAAACTAAAGATACAACAATGTATACTGCACAGCAGATTAGGAAAATGCTGGAGCAAGTGAGAACGCAAGGTCGGAGGACAAACTCCATTTCTTTATCAGCCGAGAGATCGACAGCGATGGCAACTACGAGTCGCTCTGGATAATAAGGGGGTAATCCCCAAAGTAAGTACCGGCACAAACACGGTGAAGCCAACAACGGCTGATGCTAAAGCCCTAATAAGTGCCGGTACCGAAACCAAGTCTTTAACGTCTGTGGCAGTGGTCCCACGACCTGGCCCCAGAGATCCAAATAAGGGAACGACCGCGATGGCAACTACGGATCGAAATTTACCCCAAAAGACATCTCCCAGTCGCTCTGAGTACTTGGACAAAAGGGCGGCCGCAAGGATCCTGAAGAAATACGAGGGTATTTCACAAGAGACGCTATCGCCGAATGCTAGAAAGACGGTGGAGATGGCTGAAGCTATCTTACCGAACTTCCAAAGCGATTACGCGCCAAAGAAGGTTAATGGAAATCCCTTCAAACGCCAGAGATCGGACGTGGATTTAAAACCTCACCCGAAGCGGTAGCAACACGCCCCCGTAATGGGTAAACTCAGCTTTGCTGAAGTGACTAAGCATAGGATCCTCATAGGCGTCATTGACCGAGGTAATGAAAGCTGGGCCATCCCTAGGGACCAGTGGCGGTACGTCCGGAACGCTATCGGTAATGCCCTTCTCGACATTATGGATGAGTCTCCGGGTGCCACTCGATGGGGTCTGATGCGGGATGGCACCAGGGCCGAATCAAGGTATTCGCTTGCGAGGATGCAAAAACTGTTGCACTTTACAAGGCAGCAGCTGTAAGACTAGGTGAGATCTACCAAGGGGCAAGAATCGAGGTTGTCGACTGGAAGGACATCCCGGCTCGGCCAAGAGCAAGAGCGTGGATTCCTGCTATCCCTGCTGAACCTGAGAGAATTCTCAGGATGCTGAGGATCATGAACCCGTCTCTCCCGACGCAGGACTGGGGTGTCAATCTGGTCGAGGATGCGGTAGGGCCTGATAGGCAATTGGTCTTCACCTTGAATAAGGAGGCACTCGAGCCCCTTAAACGGTGCAATGGACGAGTGCACTACGGCATGGGCCAGATCGTGATCCACGTATACCGCGGCGATGCACAGCGCGCTGCTATTTCGGCTGCACCGGAGGACTCGGACATCGCAGTGCCGGAAGGGGAGTCGGAGATGTCCGACTCGGAAAGTATGGTATCTGCTACGTCAAATGGCGAAGGAGCAGTGAACAGCTCGGAGATGGGAGACAGCCTGCTGTACGGGGAAGACCTCAACGTCACAGTGATAGCAGCTGGTCCTGAGCGCACCAATGTTGATACTGCTACAGTTAGTAGGATCTCTGCCACGCCAAACCGTGGTCTGAAAAAATCGTCGTTGAAAAATAAGGCTCCAGACGAGGTGGAACTCGACGATACGGCGGTGGCAGGGAAGTCTGAGAGCTCTCATGTTGGTGGTGATTCAGATAAACCTGCACAAATCTAAAGCATCCTCGGCTGCTTTAAGCAGTAGTCGCTCTAAAGGTGACGTAGATGTGGTCCTCATCCAAGAACCCTGGGTCAACAGCTCAAGGATCTGCGGTTTGGACTAAGGGTTTTAAGCTTATTCGAGCCAGCGAGGGGGGCAGGGTTAGAGCCTGTATTTTGGTTAAGTCTGAGCTGAATGCATTTCTCTTGCCCAACTATACCAATGGTGACGTTACAGCTGCCAGTTTAACTATCGACAGTACCAGTCTGACGAAGGCGTCGGTCTATATGCCCTACGACGCCGAAGAACCTCCGCCACAGAGGGAGGTAAAAGACCTGGTGGCAAATTTTTCCATGGGTCAACTTATTATCGGAACTGACTCTAATGCTCATCACGACCAGTGGGAAGCTCCGATATCAATGATAGGGGAGAGTCGTTGTTTGACTATTTATTAACAACTAATCTGGTAGTCTATAACGCACAGTACACAAAAATCAAAAATGCTGATTCTTCAAAAAGAACTTTCTGTCATGCGTTCCCATAGAAAATATATTGAATATAATATATTGAAAAATACAAGGTGATTAAGTTGCGGTTTTTTTCATAAACGTAATTTTCCAGAATTGGTATTTCCTTTTAAACTTTTAACAACTAAAGATCACTCTTGGTCAGGATATAAGAGCTGATATGAGTTCTTTCAAATGTTCTCTTAAAAGGCTTAGGTATACATTTTTCCCTTTTTCTCTAAATATCCTGCCCAAGGTGCGTATATAACTTAAATATGGCTAATAGAAACCCCCTAAATTATGTGTCAAAAATTTATGAAAACATCGCGAAGATTCGGCGAATTTTCATCAAATGGTTGAACTTTTTTCTCAAATTTTTTTTAAATTTTTTCGATTTGTTTAGTACAATAATTCCTTAGAGCATTTTGCTGATCAACTACTATCTCATTGCGTTTTAAGTTGTATAAATCATGGTATATTTTTTTCGGTGTTTATTTTCAGAGTCGAATTCATTTCCAATTAGAGAACCCCTTTTGAATACAAGTTGAGAACTATCACTTTGCGTTTTTTTTCATATACATAATTAGATAATAATTGAGAAACAACGCTTAAGGTTTAAGAAGACACTTAGATCTCAACTTGATAACTAACGTAACTCAAGCCTAAATGTTTCTTGGGACAGCTCAGATGTGACAAAACACTCTATGCTTTGAACAGGGCAACTCTCGGAAGAGGCAGCTGAAGCCAATAACAAAAATATCAAAGACTTTCGACGATGCCACACCAGAAAAATTACTCGAAACCTGACAAACGAAGATTTGATAAACCGAATTCTTCTGCAATCGGGCCCATACGCTTCAAACATGCGGCAGTTACCATTGGCTAATACTTCTGCGTTAACTTAAGAAATTACAAACTTATTACAACTCTCATAAAAGGCAGAACTTCCTCTGATAAATAAACCCACTCTAGCAAGAAATATCCATAAATTAATATTCTTTTATTCTATAAAAGTAGAAGCCTTTGAAATTTCACTTAAATCTACATCACGCTAGCAAGTAGGAGCTGTACGAATGCACATTTGATTTTTTTCACCTGAATATTTAATTAAGCTCGTCTTTTTATTCACATATGTACATATGTACATCAATTACAAAAATTAAAAAAGTCTATTCTACAGCGGTGGGCGTGGCTTACGACCTATGTGCTCTTAATTTTTCTGAAAAACAAGTCTTAAGTTTCTGAGAAATTGAATTTTATCCCACGCTCCATACAAATCAGGCCACTGTGCAACGTGGGTAACGAACGAAAGGTGGGTCATATATCTCACCATTTGCAGCAGTGTTGCCGTTGGGAACCCTTAAGGGTCAATTTTAGCCTTTTTTAGAGCCATGACCCCGGACCATACCTTTTCAAAAAAGTACCATTTTTGACCCTTTTTCACTTTCAAACTGCAACGAAATGCATTTTTGCAGCAGTGATGCCGTTTGGAACCCTTAAGGGTCAATTTTACCCTTTTTTAGAGCCAGGACCTCGGACCCTACTTTTTCAAAAAGTACCATTTTTGACCCTTTTTTAAAATTCGTGACCCATTTTGACCCCATTTCACTTTAAAACTGCAAGGAAGTGCAATTGGGCGACATGTAGGGTTGCCAAAAAAAAAATTTTTTTTAATGTTTTTCAAAAACACTTCATATGAGGGAGACGCTCTAATGTATACATTAGGGTGATTCAAATAAAAAAATTTCAGTTTTTTTCAAGGCATGAAACCGATTAAAATAACGTTCCGGTTTCGATTTCGGTTTTGTAACACGATTGGGTTACGGTTTCGGTTTCGTTCTTCAAAATTTATTTCGGTTACGGTTTCGGTTTCCAAATAAAAACACGAACGCAAAAAAATTTTACTACTACAAAACTTAAGTATATAGCTGCAAAATAGGTCTGAATTTTTATAACATTTTTCCAATATAATAACACTATACGACAAAATCCACTTTTTTCTGGGTATTGGACTAAATCAACTTTTTTGAAGAGTTTAAGAGATAAGTAAAAAAATAACGAAACGACGTTTTTCAAACTTTGAAATTCGGCCAATCCGAAACCAGTGGTTACAAAAACTAAATGTGTGTAAATTTGATCCGTTAGGACCCTAAAGAAGTGTCCCTAAAAAGTTTGAGCGAAATCCGAGACTAGCCAGCTTTTTGAATTAGACGTTTTCATATGGAATGTCTCATGTATTTTAGTTGTTTCTTGGATGAACTCTAGTTTTTGCTAGTTTATGGTTAAAGGAGTGCTCGACGGAAATTTCGTTTTTTGGACACCCCCCCCCCCCCATTTTTTTATGAGGAATATTTTTCCCGAAGGTGTCGTAAAGATATTGTTAACAGTAGACTCAGGCACATTTTTTCGAGAAATTTTACAAAAACCCAAGAAAAAATGACATAACCAGGAATCGTAGCGGGACAATGTCTAGGAGGAAAATGTTAGTCTTTTTTATTGCCAACAACCTTCCCTTAGACACCGAAGCTGTAGCTCTTCAAGTTTATGTGATTATGGTACAAACACCCAATATGACCCCCTTAACCTTTAAGTGCAAATTAAAAAAAAACTCAGACGAGCTAGACTATAAGTTTGTTCGGCAAAAATGATCTATGCGATGCCGCCTTTCAGTACCATGGTGGCTCTGTTGCAAAATGGCTGTTGTACAGTGTAATCGTTACACTCAAGTTTTTTTTTGATTTAGCCTAATGATCACTTTTTGAGTTTTATTTTTTTGATCAAACGTAAAACTTATTTCTTGAGTTTTATTTTTTTGAGAGAAAATAAAACTTACTCTTGAGTTTTATATTTTTGCTCGACAGTAAACGTTATTCTTTGAGCGATATTTTATCGTTCAAGGGGAAAAATTAAGTTCCGAGTTTTAAGTTTTTTTACGGATCAAAAAACTCAAAAGGCCGCTGCGCCTTTTTGACAAGTATTTGGACATTATTATTGGTTGGTATAATCTCGTCAACATATGTACTCAATTGAAGCATCATCGCGAATAACGTTCTAAGTTACACTTTTTTCAAAACCGGTTTTATTGCATATAACATTTTGTATTGCTCTCTTGCATTGTCCAGAAAGAAATTTTCTAAAACTTGACACACCAAAACTGTAAAAATGCATTTAAAAATAGTAGGTTAATTTAAAGTGACATACATTATTTTGCATAGAAGCGTCGAAAGTGATTCGTACCGGCACTGGAAGATCATAGGGAAGGGTAAAACTGATAATATGAAAAATATAAAAGAAAAAGTTAAGGAGACAGATGACAGAAATAAATTTAAAAAATATGACTTTAGCGTATTTTTGCTCACCTGGAAAATTCTGATTTTGTAACTTAGAACGTTATTCGCGATGATGCTTCAATTATTTAAACATACTTTTAGGCACATACAGATGTATATGTACATAAATAGTCATGTACGTAGTAAAGGGACATGAAATAAATATTGTCCACCATCAAAAATGCAAATTTCAGTAAGAATTACCTGTTTCACAAATTTCGGTATTTTGTTATTCAAGTATGTGTAAAAATACAATACAAGTACTGCTTGTTAAGGTTTACAACTTTGTGGAAAATTCAGGAAAATTCAGATTTTTTCATCAAAACTTAAAACTTTATACTAAATTACTTATTTCACAAATTTCGCTATCATTTTGTTCAAGTATGTGAAAAATACAATACAAGTACTGCTATTAAGGCTTACGACTTTGTGGATAATTCAGGAAAATTCGGACAATTTTCATCAAAAATTAAAATTTTATACTCAATTTTTTAGATTTTTTTCGAGTATTTAGTTTCGTAGCTGTTGTTGTTGCCTAGAATGTATGATTATTCCGAAGATCTTCATCAAGCTCTTCTAACGGGAGTCCAAGGAAACGCGTAGTTTCAACAGGGTTGGACCAGAGGGACAGAGGGGTTAGAAGAGTAGGTTCAATTGGACAATTGAAGAGATGTAGGGTATCAGGGGTCCTATCACATGCAGGGCATGTGTTTGAAATTGTATCATTCAGTCTGGACTAGTAAGAGTTTAACCTGACACTGTATCCAGAACGAAGCTGTGCCGTGGTCACTCTTGCCTCCCTTGGTAAGGTGCCGTTCTTCTTCAGCAATATCGGGTGGGAGACTGTTTAGAACGGGGTTCACGGGTCGAGATCTGACAAAAGTGTCAACGGACTTAGTGTGGATGTCGGTTAGAGCCCGCTTATGATTCCGCAGATCAAACGGCAAAGTAATATGATGCCAGAGCTCGTCATAATGCTTACGGAGATGACTCCGTATGTCTCTCGGGGGCGGATCTGTGTCCAAAAGATCTCAGTTTGGATGTCCCGGCTTGTGGCAGTTCAGAAGGAATTGCCTGCTGAGCATTTCCGCGTGCTCTCTTACATTGAGCAGTTTTGCCTCTTGATGGAGGTGAGACTCAGGAGGCATGAGTAGACATCCCGTAGCAGTTCTGATAGGTGTATTTTGGCAGACTTGTAACTTCGTCCAGTTGGTGTTATGCACGTTAGGCGACCATATGGGTTCAGCATAGTCAAATACTGATCGGCTAATGGCCTTATATGTAGTCAGCAACGTTTCCTTGTCTTTTCCCCAAGTACTGCCGGCAAGTGACTTGAGGATCTTGTTGCGACGTCGTACCTTTGAGACCATTGCAGACACATGACCAGCAAATGAGAAAGTATTATCCAATGTCACCCCCAGTAACTTTGGGTGGCTGACAGTTGGTAGCTTATTGCCATAAACTTAAATGTCTAATTTTCCTTGTCTTTTCCCCAAGTACTGCCGGCAAGTGACTTGAGGATCTTGTTGCGACGTCGTACCTTTGAGACCATTGCAGACACATGACCAGCAAATGAGAAAGTATTATCCAATGTCACCCCCAGTAACTTTGGGTGGCTGACAGTTGGTAGCTTAGTGCCATCAACGTAAATGTGTAATTCGTTTCTCACGTGGTGCGTCCATGTCGTAAAGAGTGTTACCGTAGATTTAGTCGGTGATATCGTCAAATCTCGCTCAGTGAAAAGGGTAACTAGTGGACGATTTGGACTATGAACCAACGTACATATCAGTGTTGCAGCTGAAAAATTTCAAAAAGGGTCCCTTTTCCATTTTTTTTTATGTTGAATGACTGAGTTTTGTACTATTGTAAGTAGTATATACAAAATGTAAACATTTTTAAATGGTTGTAATTAGTTTAATAATAATGATAATCGCATAATGTAAAATATTTTAAACTTAAAAACCTCCACTTTAAGATATGTTTTTGCAAAAGTTTTCAAATAATAAGAAAACTCACTTTAAAAACAAGTAAGGAAAGCTGTCTTCGGCTGTGCCGAAGGCTATATACCTTTCATGAATAAGCGTCACGATTTTCACTGTTTGATCCCAGTACAGCCTGTGTGAATTTAACTTAAGCTCATACCGAAATTATCGGAACTATCGATTATATGGGAGCGATGTGTTATATTGGTCCAATCTCATTGATTTTTAACATCGACATTTCACATTCTAAAATAGCAACAGTTACGAAATTTCACGTGCCTACCTATATAATTACAGGAGTTATCTACCAAAATCCGTTTATCGGAACAATCGATTGTATGGGGGCTATGTGAAATATTTATCCCATCTCGATGATTTTCAACATCGATATTTCACATATAAAAATAGCAATACTTACAAAATTTCACGTTCCTAGGTGTTACGCTTTATCAAAAAACTAAAACTCAAAAGTAATGATTAAGTTGTAATTTATATAGGATTCACTCAAACTTTTTTCAATCATTGTAGATTTCGGTTGAGCATGAAGAGACATGCCCATTCATGTACTTCAAACTGTTCTACGATAGGAGGAAGCCTTTGAGTTTTTACCTTAAAAATACAAAAATAATCATTGTTGGGGGTCCCTGGTTTATTTTTTATTTTTTAAACAAAACTGTTAGAAAACCAAATTTTCGAAGGGTTCGACTTTGAACTTCGAAAGCTCGAAACTTAGTTTTGGAGGCAAACTTCGAAAAACGGGGAACGCCATTTTTTTACTTATATCTTACACCCAGAGAAAAAATACAGTAGAACGAACTGGATTACTGGTTAAAACAACAAATTTCACATTCAAAAACCATCCAAACGATATATCTGTTGAAACAACAGATGCTGTTCGTTCGTGAAGAGTTTTAGCTGTTATTTTAACAGAAAATTTTGTTGTTTTATTTATTCCGAGTTCGATTCTCGGTGAAGTCAGTATAATTTTTTTTTTTTTTTCAAAACAAAAACAAAATTTTTTTTTTCAGAGTTCTTATATTGTGAATTCACCGAGAATCGGAACTCAGGGCTCTTGAACACTCAACCCAGGTGTCTACTGTATAACCATTATGCCATCGCTTACTTATGCTTCCCAGCGTTTAATTACAGCTTGGTTCCTAATGACACTTTCCCACGTTGCTTTGATGCCTCCACCGTGAAGCGAGCTGCCCCTGCATTGACTGCTGAACGGAGATGTTAAGCATCAGGCCATCGCGTACTTATGTTTGATGGCGTCGAATTGCAGCTTTGTTCTATGACAGTAATGAGTATCTTCGCTGTTGAATTACTGTTAAATCTGTTGGATTAACTGCAGAAGTCTGTTGTGAGAGTGTTAAATCTGTTGGATTAACTTAAATCTGATGGATTAACTGCAGAAGTCTGTTGTGAGAGTGTTAAATCTGCTGGATTAACTTAAATATGTTGGATTAACTGCAGAAATCTGTTGAGAGTGTCTTCGCTGTTAAATGATTGTTAAATCTGTTGGATTCACTGTAAATCTACATTACTTGACCAGATTTCTGTCAATTCAACAGTTTTTGGTATTAACAGTAGAGGACTGTTGCTATAACTGTGATTTTTTCTCTGAGTGTAATCTCTTTAAAAAAGTTGGTTTGGTCCAATACCAATGCTGTATATTGTTATACTTAAATATTAAATATAAATATTTAAAAGAAATGTACTACTTTTTCTAATAGAAAAATATTAGAATGGAAACTAAATGAAATAAATCGTCCAAATATCTGATACGGGCCACTAAACATTTTTTTCTCGCATACAAAAATTCAAAACTGTTTGGAACCGGTTCCGGCTTTTGAAACGGTTTCGGTTACGTTCTTTTTCAGATCAAAATAACGGTTACGGTTTCGGTTTTGAAAAATGAATCGGTTTTAATCGGTTACGGTTACGGTTTCGGTTTCAGTCCTTGGTTTTTTTTGGATCTTACCCCTTCAAAGTTAGTAAATGATGAGAGAATAAGCCTCGTAAAAAGTTCTGCAACTTACCCTTTACCTACTTAAAATAGCCTTTAACCGCCTAGGCAATTTTGGCCGTCCCTTAGGGTCGCTTTTTCGCCCTTTCCCATAATTTTTTTACGGAAAAATGGAATTCTTTTCAAAGTAAGTTTTCTTATCATTTTCGAAACCTTTTGCAAAAACATATCCTTAAAGTGGAGGTTTCTAAGTTTAAAAAACATTTTACATTATGCGATTATCATTACTATTAAACTAACTACAACCATTTCAAAATGTTTATATTTTTTATGTGTTACTTGCAATAGTACAAAACTCAGTCATTCAACATCAAAAAAAAAATAAAAATGGAAAAGGCTTATGTAAATGTAATCCTATCTAAAAAAAAAGAGGGACCCTTTTTTCTGCTGGAACCCTTTTTTTGGACCCTTTTTGAAATTTTTCAGCGGCAACACTGATTTGCAACGAAGGCGCCTATGAGTGGGTCAGAAAATGGCGTGTTCTTGATTAACATTGATTCTCTGACCACCGGTACATAGAACTAGTTCTAGATTTTTCTGTTGAGCAGCCAGTTATGAAACGAAACCCACGTAACGCTAACTGGCAGCTACACAATGAAATATTAGCTAGGGACCTACCAGCACTTCCCTCACAAGTCCCCTCATCAGTAGGGGAGTTGGAGGATCTGGTAAAGACCTTTACAACGGCGCTCTCAAATGCCCTAGAGCAGGCCTGCCCAGTGCCAAAACCACGCGGTAAACATAGGCCACATTGGTGGTCCTACGACCTGGCCTCGCTCCGCAAATCATGTAGGACACAATTTAATAAGGCCAAAAGCCTTGACACGGAGGCTCAATGGCTCGAGTATAAAGTTAAACTTAGGGCCTACAAAAAAGCTCTGAGGCAGGCGAAGAGAGTATTGTGGAGAAATTTCTGCACTGGAGTCGAAAATGTCGACGATACACCGAGTTTTTGACGAGTGCTCTCAAAAACTCAAACAGCCACAAGCTATTTGCGCAAAACTGATGGGTCCTGGACCATCACGGAGGGGAAACCCTAGATCTGCTCTTGAATACGCACTTTCCAGGGTGTGTTTAGAATGAGGAACCCTTAACACCTACAACAAATCTGGCTGTAAACATACCCACCACGGAGGTTCCCTATATACAGTCACTTCTCAGAGCAGAAAACCCAGGACCTCGCCATGGATCTCTGCGAGGTGGAAGCACGTGGTTTTACCTCGGCCAAGGACTGTCACCGAAACTATCATCTCCCCCCCCCCCCCCCCCCCAGCAGGGCTGCAAGATATTATTGTTACGGGCGGGCGTTGAGCCGAACCCCGGACCAAGAGAATGGATATGCAGTGTCTGCTGCAAAAATATATATATTAAACGATCGCATTCTGTGCAATGCTTCTCGTGTAAAAGATGGCTCCATAAATCCGGATGTTCAGGGCTTAACCTTAACATCCACAGACCCCGTACTTTCTTTAGTACTTTCGTGGCCCCTTTTTGTTTGCGCCCTCGGGCGTCCCGCGGTAAGCGCCGATCAAGCGCACCTCTACCGCCTTCTAGTAGCAATCCTAATAATAATGTCTTAACGACTAGTAGCACTTCTGCTATATCTGCCACACAAATTCCAGACTGTAGCTCGTGCCTTATGGCGTCAACATCCCTCGCAGCAGCTCAAAACTCTCGCTCCAAGCCTGTTGTTAACTCGACATCGACCCCACCGGCGCTCTTCCAAATATTACAGCACAACTGTAACGGATTAACTGGAAAGATCGCAGAGATAACTAATTTGATAACGCAATATGACAAAACTTGCCGCAGTCCAAGAAACCAAGCTCAGTCCTAGGTCGGACCTCATTACCTATGGCGGATATAACATCCATCGGAAAGACCGTCGCGGACGTCTAGGAGGTGGACTAGCGTTCATAACACACAACATCGAAGGAACGGATGATATCTTAGACAGCCAAGGTATAACCTGCAAATCATTAACATCTACATACCCCCTGTCTCAAGTTGCCCCACCGGTTTTCATCCCGACATTAGCTTGCTACTACGAGAAGATAACCGCGTGATCCTGGGCGACTTTAATGCGATGGTGTTGGCAAATTATGGACTACCGTCAAAGCTCTATCCAATCCAACGAAACACAAGGATAAAGTAGATATTACTTTCGGCGACAGGGTGAAGAAGGACCCTAGGGGATGTGCGAACTCCTTTTGTAGACAATTTGAACTACATTCCCCGCCCGATAGAGCTAAACGTAGGACCATGCGACAGGCGCGTAAATACAAAAAGCAAAACACGCCCATTGTCATCACTGCCTCGGAGGACAAGGAACCCATCAGACAGACTAAGCCCTCAAAATCCATCGCCCCGAAGGCATTGCCATGAAGATGCTGAAACATCTAGGTCAGGAGGGACGCAAATACTTAGCGGCTCTATTCAGTCTTTCACTGAACACTTTCGTTATTCCTGAAATATGGAAAAACGGCGAGAGTGGTTCTGCTATTAAAACCTAGAAAGCCGGCAAATATAGGCGATTCATATCGCCCTATATTACTTTTGTCGCCTGTAGTGCAGACGCTATTATACTGCAAATCTGCACCTGGCTAGTCATCAACATGGCTTTCGTAAGCTACATAGCACCACCACCGCAATCAATGCCATTACAACGCCAATAAATAGCGGCCTAAATCAAACCCAACTAAATCACATGACTTGACTTGTCAAAAGCTTTTGACACAGTCATTTGAAACTGCACGTTTCCTTGGACTCCCGTTAGAAGAGCTTGATGAAGATCTTCGGAATGAT